>JAULLF010477925.1:0-10736 GCA_035668175.1 Sarracenia flava
GTCTCTTTCCTTGATAGGCAAAGTTAGCTCGATGATAGCAATCAAGAGCTGAGTGGCCAGGTCTCTCACAGATTTGAAAAACTGGTTTTGGATGTTGACTGTGGACATACGCAGGTCTAGAGTTCTATGAATTGTTAAAAAGTCTTCATCGGCCTCTGCCATAATTGAATCTACCTCTGCCTCTTGAATTAGAAGAACCTCTGAAACTAGAAGAACCTCTAAAGTTGGAAGTGGCTGCCATAGCCATTGTGTGGACTTTATCTGACTGTGAGGGAATATATTCTTGAATTGTGGATTCCTCAGCATGTAGTAAGACATGGAGTTCCTCTAGTGTGACAGGATCAGATTGAGTTCTAATAGCAGACTTAAAAGCATTATATTCACTAAGCAGCCCCCTAATTGCTATATGCAAAATCTCTTCATCATCAATTTGAACTAATGTAGTTGAAAGCTTATCCCGAAGTTCTTTAATCATTTTCAGATAGGTGTCAATGGAATTACTACCTTTCTTAATGCTATGAAGTTCTGATTTCAAAGTCAAAACATTAGACCTTGAAGATGAGGTAAATCTCTTTTCTAGAGTGGACCATACTCCATGTGAAGTGGTTTGACCTATGACTAGTGAGATGGCAGAAATAGACAAAGTTGAATTGATGACGGCTACAAGAGCCTGGTCCTGAATTTTCCACTGTTGAAACAGTAGACTCTCAGTATGTGTAATCTCACCCTTATCATTCCTAAGGAATTACTCAGGACACACTACAATACCATCTACATAGCCAAAATGAGAATATGCATACAACACGGATAATATCTGATACTTCCAGATAAGGTAATTGGAGGAGTCAAGTTTGATAGAGACAAGGTTGGAGATATTGGACAGAAGACATACCGGAGTGCGGTTGACAGTATGACCTTGGGACGTACCTTCATTGCTTTCAGTTGGACTGATTGAAGAAGAAGCCATGACTTACTTGAGTTAATTTGATAAACCGGGACTTAAGAAGAAGAAGCCATTGATTGTAGGTGAACTGGGACTGGAACTTGAATTTGACTGGACCGGGTCTGAACTGTAATTGAACTGAACCGGATCTGAGCTAGGACTGAGCCGAACCGGAACTGAGCCGAACCAGATCTGAGCCGAACTGAGTCTGAGCCATTGGGACTAAACCGCGTCTGAGCTGGAACTGAACCGGGTCTGACCAAACCGGGTCTGAGCTAGCACTGAACCGTTGAAGAACCGGATCTGAACCGGGGTTCTGAACCAGAAGTCTGAACCGGATGTATGAACCAAACCGGATGTGAGAACCGGATGTCCGAACCAAACCGGATGTAAGAACCGGATGCCTGAACCGAACCGTGTACCCGAACCATGAACCCGGAATCGCCAATCCAGGACCTTCAACCCGAAACCTTCAACCCAGAAACTTCAACTAATGAATACGAGCAGATCTTGAACAGATCTTCAACTGATGAATACGAATAAGAATAGATTTTGAAGAATACAAACAGATTTTGAAGAAGTATACGAAGACCAAATTTGATGGATCCAAAGAAAATGAAAGAACCGTAGAAATCGCGAAGAACCCTAGAAATCGTGATGAACCCTAAAAATCGCAAAGAACCAAAACGTCGACGAAGAACCCTAGATCGAAGAAATTAGGACCGATCTAGAGAAAAAAAGAGCTAAAAAATTTGGTGATTTAGACATTAAAATCATCATTATGAAGAACAATAGAAATTTGAGTGAGATCTGAGCATAAACCTTGATAAAACCGTGATGACAGAACGGAGACACCGAAGCAAAGAAACACACAAATCTTGATCAATCAAACAAAAATTGCTACGGATTTTGATCGATTCAAAGAAAAAAACACAAAACACACAGAGATCTTGACCGATTCGAGAACTTACACAAACTCTAGTCGATTTTGCTCAGGAAATACACGATCTTCATAGAAAAACAAGATCAACCAGCGAACCATGCTCGTAGGAGCATTTGTAGTTCTGATACCATAATAGATTCACAGTTCAACTCAAGATAAATTAGAAGAACAATTCTAGAGAGAGAGTTAGAACAAATGATATCTTGTTATTCAAAATCAAAGCACTATTCGTCAATATACCGAAAACACACGAAATGTAAGAAATCAGAAATTACAAAAGAACTCTTGTGAAGAAAAAGACTAAACTACCCTTTTCTTATACACGGAAAAAGTCTTAAATATCCTTGCATCATAATAGTTACTTCATGCATCAACACAACCTAACACCTACAACCTCCACTTTTGACCATAATTTATAAATATTTATATGCCAAATATATTTTTATTTTTAGTTTTTTATAAAAGTAAATAAAAACATATTTTTTAATTATCGTAAATAAAAAATAAAAAAATAGTGAATGTTACCCAACGGCGCTTTAGCTATTGACCAATGCCACTAGATATTTTTCCGAACCATTTGATATATTTTTATTTAAATGATTAGTAGTTAACAACCATAATTTGACGAAAAGAAACTAAAATGATCGTAGTACGGATTTTTATCCAAAATAGCACCGACCAATACGGCATGTTCATAACCGCTATCCCATTAGGTTCATCACATGATCGACTTGTTTAATATTTTATTAACAAAATTATAATTTTTAATAGCTAATTAGGAGTACTATATAAAAAAATTGTCGATAGGTCTCAATCATATTGAAAATATTCCACTAAATCTATTTTTTAAATTATACAAGATTTATGAACTTTTATACCATTTTCAAAATAATCAAGATTGATACATATATATATATATATATTAATATTGAGTTTTAAATGAGATATAGCAAACAATTCTTAATATATAACTATTTGAATTTGAAACTTACTAAACGGTTTCATAAATCAAAATCTTCTATCTGATTTCATAAAACCATTGTTTCATAAAATTTGAAACTTTCAAATATATAGGTTCATAAATCAAAATTCTAAATATCATATCACATCCTTCCAGAAATATACCCAATTTTTTATTTGATTTTGATCTAAAATGGGAATCGATTTGACAATTTAGAGTTTAAATCACATGCATTGATCGGGTGAATTTTGAACTTTGAAGCTTTTGATCAGCTACTTTGTTTAAGCTCGTTTTCGGGTGAGTTATAATGACGATTTTCATTGTGTTGATGTGTACAATTATTCTTGTAGATCCATTTGATGGTGGTGTATAACAATTTCGTATAATTCTTTGTAAGTATGCCATTGAGTTCGGATTTGAGTTTGTATACGTGAAAAATAGCAATCAACGTGTAACTACTCATTGTAAGTTCCGTGCAAGAGGGTGTGAATGGATAATTCATAATAGGACCATGTTATCAAATGGATACTTCTATCAAGAAGTTAAATAAGCTTCACACGTATGGTGCGACTGTACGCACATCCAAGAATAACCGCATGACTTTGAACCTAGTTTGAGAGTTGATTGAGGAATAGGTCTGATCAAAATAACAGAAACGTCCTATTGATATAATGTTTGATTTCAAGTCAAAGTATGGTCTCAACATAAGTTATTACTTGTCGTGGATGGGTGTTAAAAAAGCTAGAGGTGAGATATATGGCCTCTATTTGAAGTCATTTGACAAACTTCAGTGGTTTGTAGATACTGTTAAACAAAGTAACATTGGGAGTGCTATTGTTTTACAGTTCGACCCAATGACCTATGTATTCAAACGATTGTTTGTTGCCTTCAAAGGATATATTAATAGTTTCAATTATTATCGGCCCTAATTATTTATGGATGGCACGTTCTTTATGGGGAGGTACAAAGGACATCTCTTGTCCGCAACTACAAATGATGGCGACCATGGTGCATATCTAGATAAGATATTATTGTAAAGTATGTGTTATGAAAATTATTTTTCATTGAAAGTGTATGCTCACAACAATTTACATAGCATCTGTGTATGATAATCTACAAAGTGAAATGTAAACTACAATAAATGTAGACAACAGTGTATGTCGCATGGTAGTGCATGCACATACAATGCAGTGTTAACGACACCAATGTTAATCGTGCATGTACATATAGTGCATTGTTCTTATTAGTATTTACATAGTTGTTGCTAATGTTGGCAAACACTATCGTAATGTTCACAGCATTAGTGTTTAAATTAATTTTGTGTTCTACAGTTGTGCACGTTCTTAGTAGTGGTAATGTTCATAACATTGATGTTGTTAGTGTTCACATATGTAATCATAATGTTCACAGCATGTATATTCCAATCATTTCACTAACAACAATGCAAAATGAGAAATTAACATTTATCATTTTACAGATTTGTTCTTTATTTGCTTTACGATCATCGATACCGAAAACACTAACAATTGGTATTTGTTTATGGATAATCTGTCATCCATTTTGTAGTTAGGGAGAGATCTAACTTTTGTAAGTGACAAAAATTTGGGATTGTTAGATGTCGTTGCAAATATATTCCCAAATGCTCACCATGGATATTACCTTCAACACTTGAAGAATAACTTAAGGCAATAGTTACAGGGTTATAGAAATGCATTTAGGGAGAGGGTGGTTATTCGTTTTGTGAATTATGCTTACACACTAACAAACGAAATATTCAATCAATCAGTTGATGAATTATTGTAGGAGGATGGCTATAAGGTGAAATCATTCCTTTATGACATTTCACCGAAGCATTGGAGTAATACAAATTTCTCCAAACGTGTTATGGCGAGATGGCCTGCAATGTCGCTAAGTCCTTCAACAACTGGATTAAAGATGAGCATCAATTACCGATCACAATTATGGTTGATAGTATTCGAATTAAATTGATGGATCAAATGGCAACAAGGCAAGGTTGGTCTTCAAAATGATCAAATATATTGTGTCCTATTGTAGATGCAAAATTGCATAAGGCATACAATAATTCTAGAACTTTGAATGTTAGTCAATCAATGGATGATATATATGAGGTACATATCTTTCCATTTGCATTAGTGGACTTTAGCAGGTGTTGTTGCTCATGCTGTGAGTGACAAATCAATAGGATCCCTAGAGCACATGTTGTTGCGATCGCCATGAAAAGTGGGAAGGAGTTGAATATGTATGTTGATCAGTACAACTACACGTCTAGTTACCGAGCATCATATTCTTTGTATATATACTATGTGCCTACTATGTGGACTATAGAGATGGACCATGAGTCACGCATCATATTACCTCTAATTTTCAAAAGATGACCAGAAAAACTTATGGAGAAGAGGATTTCTTCACATGGTGAGAATATATGCCTAATTAGGTGCAGTCAATGTGGTAAATTGGGGACCCATAATAGAAAAACATGCAAAGAGCCTACTGGTTCATAAGGTAGACGATAGGAGATTACACATTAAGATTTTGTTTTTCAAAATAATATGTGTTGATTTTTCTTATTGATTTGTTTGAGTATATCTACTGGAAACCAACTCTCAAATTGATATCATCACAATCTTCATTTCCATTGTATATGTGTTAATGATATGTCGTATGTGTTAATTGCTTGGTGGATTGAACCAAGTTTTTTTGTTGGTAAATATGTTAATGATATGTGTTAATGATAACACTGTGAACATTGTATAAACGTATGAATAGTGTACATTGTATATGTGTTAATGATAGCACTATTTTAACTATTGGAAAACCATTTTTATTATGAACATAAAGTATGTAAATGCAATAAACACACTAAAATATGATAAAACGAATGCTAATTAACACAATTAACAATATGAACTATAATGAAAACTGCAATGAGCAGTTTGCATTGCAAATATATTAATGATAACACATGTGCACATTGTATATATGTTAATGAAAACACATTGAAAATGGTATAAAACGTATAAACAGTGTACAAAGCAATACAAACTATAATGAACACAATGAACGATGAACAACCAAAATATGACAATTGAAAACTGTTACCTGATATTCTGTCATGTCATGAAAATCAACATTTCTTATCTTTGTCTCCAATTTGTACAAATCCCATTTTAGAAATCTTGAAAATATGTAGGTCATATCCGGTTTGAGTATGGTCGTCTTCTCATAAAATCAATACTATATAAAATACAATTGTTAGTTATTGTTGGCCCAAGGGTTATTTCAATCAAGATTCTCCTTATTTTGATATATAACAAACAATTGGATTTGTTTGTACTAATGTTTGGATTTGTGTTCACATGTATTTTCAGGAGATAAGGGTACTAGAACAAATAATTCTTCACCTTTTAAGTGTTTAGAATTTTACTTAAAAGAAGTTTATTTCAAAAGTCCCATTCAATTTTTTCCCTCATTCTTCATTCTTGAAAATAAATTTTTTCAAAGGGAAACTGTCGTCAGTTCCTAGGAACTGTCGTCAGTTTTGGCTATGCCAAAGAATGGAAGATTTTTGACGTCAATTTCAAACTTGGAGCATCAGTTTTTCAAAGAAAAGTGTCGACAGTTTTCCTTAAACTGTCGTCAGTTTCATGGCCGAAAGCTTTCTCTCTCCTCAAGCCAAAAGAAACTGTCGTCAGTTTCCAAGAACTGTCGTCAGTTTTGGTAAAGCAAAAATGTCATCAGTTTTGTTCCTTGAAGAACAGACGTCAGAAATGGAAGATGTGTCGTCAGTTTTCTTCCCGAGACTTTTGTCTCTTTTTAGCCATGAAAACTGACGTCAGAAGTTCAAGAACTGTCGTCAGTTTATGAAGTGAAGATTTGAAGTATTGTCGTCAGTTTCGAAGGAAATGGCGCCAGTTGTTTTCCAGAGATTTTTGGGTCGTTCTGCATCAACAAAACTGTCATCAGTTATAAAGAACTGTCGTTAGTTTCGTCAACCCATGCCTTGAAGAATTGGTGTCAGTTTCTCAACATATGCTATCAGTTCCTCACAAGCCTCAGAACTGTCGTTAGTTTCCAAGAACTGTCGTCCGTTTCGTCGAGATTTAAAATTTCATACTTTCCAACGGATACATTTTGGAGCATTAAATGCTACCAACGGTTGGATTTATGTGAGGCACTATATAAACACCAAGTTTTAAAGTTTGAACTACCAGAGAACACTACTATTCACTATTGCATTGATTGTGCCCAACCACCAAGAGCTTCAACCCTAGCTTCCTCATTCATTACTGGGTTTTCTGCTGCTACACCATTAATTCTCTGGTTCTCTCTCCTTAACTACTCTCTCTAGTCTTTATTGTTCATTTATTACTTGAGAGTGAGTGAGACTTATATGTAAGCATTGATTGTAGCATTCCCTCATCAAAGGAGGACTTCACTTCACATCTTATTATCATTTCTACAAAGGCTCCACTTTGCCTCTAAAAAGATTGGGTTACGTTTCACCCACTGAAGAATCCTTATACGAGGTTTCGATTCACCCATTGAAGAATTGCCCATAGTGGATTTTAAACTCCCATGGTGCTTGGGGAGAGGACTAGGTCAAATAGGACCGAACCTCTATAAATCTCTGTTTGTATCTCTTATCCCTTCTCGCTTTACTTTAAAGCTTTTTATTTAAACTTGTGTGATTGCTCTCAAACTAAGGAAAAAATTTTCATAATAGCTTAAAATCTACCAATCAACCCATTCACCGCCCCTTTAGGTTGATATTTGGGACAACAATTGGTATCAGAGCAAGTGCTACTGATTAGGACTAAAAACCCACGTAGTTAAAGATCTATGGCAGACCAAATTAACACACTTCCCGAGGGCAACTCAGCCCACAGACCTCCTTTGTTCAATGGAACAAACTATGCTTTTTGGAAGACACGCATGACTTGCTTTATCAAGGGATTTGATACGGCTGCATGGAGGGTCATTATTAATGGACCCACCATTCCCTCGACTACCACCACTAGAGCTGATGGCTCTACTGTAGTCACACCTAAAGCTGAGGTTGATTACACCGATGCTGATTGGAGGAATGTTCAAATAGACAATAAAGCTATGAACCTCCTCCATTGTTCACTAGGACCTGATGAATTCAATCGAATTCAAGGTTGCGAGAGTGCTAAGGAGATTTGGGATAAACTCCAAGTCACCCATGAGGGAACGAACCAAGTAAAAGATAAAAAGGTTGATATGCTCATTAGGGAATATGAACTTTTTACAATGCATGAAAATGAAAAGATTAGTGATATGCATACTCGTTTTAACATGATCATTAATAACCTCAAATCGCTTGGTAGAACTTTTCCTAATGTTGAAATTCTTAAGAAGGTTCTCAAAACTCTTCCCGAGAAGTGGATGCCAAAGGTTACTACAATCGGGGAAGCAAGGGATCTAACAACATATCCTCTCGATGATCTTATGGGTTCTCTCATCACCCATGAGTTCAATTTGAAGAAATGTGAAGAGTTGAAACAAAAGAAGGCTGTAGAATTCAAGTCTACCATCCAAGAACCTGAAGAAGAATAAGAGATGTCTGAAAGTGAGAATGAAGAAGAACTGGCCTCGGTTACAAGGAAAGTGGCCAGACTGGTGAAGAAGAAGAAGCTCCTTAAAAGAAGGAAATTCAACAATTTCAAGGGCCAGTCAAGCAAGGATAAATAACCTAAGGAAAAGAAGATAGAAATTACTTGCTACAACTGCCACAAACCAGGTCACATCAAACCTGGGTTTCCTCTATTGAAGCAAGACAAGAAAGAAGAGAATAAGAGGAGATTCTCCAAGAAGGCCATGAAGGCAACTTGAGATGATACCGACTCTAGTGAAGGAGAAGAAGAAACAATTGAAGGGGAGCTGGTAAACCTCAGTTTAATGGCTGACACTAGTGAAGTAACCATTCCTAATTTTTCTGATATTGATAGTGAAGATGAGTTAGAATCCCCATCTATTGATGAACTCCAAGAAGTCCTTGCGGATTCTTTGAGAGCATTCAATGAGGTAAAAAGGAAAAACAAGACCTTAAGTAAAGATCATGTTAATTTAACTTCTAAACTTGAAGCTTTATAAAATGAGAAAAAGTTGTATGCTAACAAAGTGGAAAATGATTTTGAAAAAGAAAATATTTTACTGAAGCAAAAGGTGAAAGATTTGAATTTTATCATAACCAAGTTCACCGAAGGTGAAAAGTACTTGGATATGATCTTTGGTACTAAGTGTACCTTTAATAAAGAAGGTTTGAGATTTAATCCTAATGGAAATAAAACTGTTTTGAAGCACTCCTTTGTAAAAGACTCAACTAAATTTTCTGAAAGTTTTGAATTCCGTGGCAAATCTGGGCATGCAATTTCAACTTGTATTCATAGGCTAAAGGGTATAAAACCCACAAAACGTGTATGGGTCAAGAAGGGTGAATCACCACCTAAAATGCCCAAGAGACCATTGCCAAAACCAGTCTCTGTCAGGCCTGCAAAGGCTGCTGCACATCCTCAGCAGAGGCATAGCAGACCAAGGTTTAGACCTCATGTCAGACCACACTTTCAGTCACACAGACCTTATCCCTCACCTCACATGCACCATAGACCATATTTCCCACACATGCATGCCTACTCACCTCCACACATGCACTACTATCCTAACATCTATGGACCCAACATGAATTGGGGACCAACAAACCTTGCACCTAACTTTTATGCAGGTGGCTTCTACCAAGGATAGGTGGTTCCTCGACAGTGGCTGCTCTAGACACATGACGGGAAATGCCAAGTTCTTCTCCTCTTTGAAGACTAAAGATGGAGGACAAGTGACCTTCAGAGACAACAAGAAAGGCAAGGTCATTGGCATCGGGAATGTAGGTAACCCTTCCTCCTTATACATCAAGAATGTTCTATTAGTTGATGGTTTAATGCACAATCTGTTGAGTGTGAGCCAACTATGTGATAGCGGTTATGATATATCTTTTGCTGAAAATAAATGCACTGCAAAATTGTATGACCATGTTGTTTTTGTTGCACATAGAGATCACAATGTATATACCATTAGTTTAGATGACTTGTCCCAACAAAACGTTAGATATTTTGTAGCACACGAGAAAGAGAGTTGGATATGGCATAGGAGATTAGGACATGCTAACATGGATTTAATATCCAGACTTTTGAAAAAAGATTTGGTCAAAGGACTACCTAAAACAAATTTTACCAAAGATAAAATTTGTGATGCATATCAAATTGGCAAGCAAACAAAAACTTCTTTTAAAACCAAAAAGCATATCTTAACTTCTAAACCATTAGAACTCCTTCATATGGACCTTTTTTACCTACTAGAGTAGCAAGTCTAGGTGGAAAGTCCTATGCGTTTGTGATTATAGATTACTACACTAGGTATACATGGGTTTTATTTCTTACTCACAAAAACGAAGCACACATGCACTTTGCTAAACTTTGCCGTAGGCTCTCTAATAAAAAGGGTTATGACATTATTAGCATTACGAGTGACCACGGTAGGGAGTTTGAAAACGAGGACTTAGAAAAGTTTTGTGATGATCACGGAATTTCACACTGTTGGGGAGACGGAAGCGTTAATGTTTAAAAAGTTGAATCGGTACACGTTTTTCCATGAAACCTACGTGCTAAACTAAAGAGGACAGAAGTATACCACTGAAAGCTACGTTGTATAGGTTCTTAAAAAAAACGTGAGACCACTGCAGACTCTTCTCGCGTATGACCCTGACACGTATCGACTTCGATAAGTGGGCACCGATCCGAGCCGACTCCTTAGGCTTCAACACACGATCCTCTTCTCCAACGATGCTCCAAACAAAGAAC
>JAULLF010480131.1:5270-15469 GCA_035668175.1 Sarracenia flava
TACACCTAATAATACTACTAACAATAAACACCACAGGCGACTAATACATTGTTGTTTTCAACTTTGTTAAACACATTATTGGTATCTTTTGTTGCTTGTTCTTTCCAAACAGTTAGGCGAACAAAAGTCCAACTATTTCAAAATACAAATAAATATTTGAAGTGTTAATTTTAAGTTTTATGAATGGTTGAATTTGAAGGTTCATTAAAATAATAACTCACCTGGGATTAACTAATATAACCTTTCTTTTTACAGCACCATCGTCATGAATACACTGACATTTAGTTACAAGTACCACTAATACAATAACATCTAACAAATATAAGAATTAGTTATGTACATACTAAATTAAATTATAAACAAATATTACCTTTACAAAGAAATAAAATTTAAATCAATGAATATAAATAATTAACAGATATACTTATTAGTTGTATGCCTTGATCCATATAATCCTCAATTAATGCTAGTTGAACAAAATTGAACTTATATAAAGATATCTCATCGTCTATGTCAAGAACACTAACAATTTCGGTATTCCTTGCAAACATCATTTGATTTTTATACAACATAAGTCTAAATCTATAACCAGTCAGTACAATACGAACTCCCTTCAAACAGTAGACCTTTCCTTCTTTAAGCTTATCTCTAATTTGTTCCAACTCTCTACCATATATATACTTTCTTGCATATTGTCTCCCTAAATTATATGTTAATGAGCAGTATTAATGTATACAATAGATAAATATAAGAATGTGAATTTTAAAAATGCTACCTACCTCAGCAAATACGAAAATTAACTTTAGAACTTTAACATGCCATTTATTTAGTTCATAACTCTTCATCTCTACCAGCCGAACTAATCAAACTTTAACATTCCATTTTAACCTATATGGATTCAAATGTATAAATTGTGCATATTGAATGCAAATATTTCCTAAAAATTTATGGCCGAATCATGACTACATATTAAAAAGTAAGGTAATAATTTCTTGGGCATATGATATAATTGTGAGACATGAATGTTAAAATCAACTAATAGAACAAATAATACATTAATTTAAGGAAAAAAAACAACACATCAATTAATAGAACAATTAACAATTAAATTAATCCTCAATGTTAAGTAGCAAAAATTAAAATTACAAAAATAAATCAAATATAAAAATCAACATTGAATTAAGAAGAAACATTGAAAATAAAAATCGACAGCTGCAAGAACTTCCCGATACACAACATTCTTTGTGTAGTCTGGAGGTATCCATCTTTATTAGCAATCAATAACTTCAAGCCAGATGGAGTTGTGACACGTAAAAGCGTAACATAAAGTTGGCTATGAGAGAACATAGGATTAGGAAAATATACACCAGCGCTCTTTAGAGTTTGCCCTTGACTTTTATTGATAGTCATAGCAAATGTCAACTTCACAAGAAATTGTCTACGTTTGATGAGGTAATTAGAGTTTATATTGGATGGTGATAAGACGATTCGTGGGATTATGACAAATTCACCAGCATTAGATCATGTGATAACTCATGCCTCAAAAACTTTTTCTCACGTCTTTTCAACCACAAGTCGAGTTTCCATTGCATAAACCAAGTGACTGGTTAAGATTTCGCAATAGCATAATAGGTGCTCCCACTTTTAGCCCTAAATGGTGACTCGGAAGCCCTGGAAAACTCATCGAGTGTAGCAATTCTGGGGGGTTCATAGCTGTTTCAATACTACCAGTCTCACTCGGACACAATGTGTCAGCACTAAGAAATGTGCGAAGGTCTCCAGGAAGCAATGACAACATTATAGCATTTAATTCATCAACATCACTATTCTTGGGGGTCAAGATAGCACGTTCTTGTAAATATGTGATATCTGTGTATTTAGATATCAAATCTGGATAAACTGCATGAATCAATTGTTGCAAAGCACCTTCATCATTTTTTATGAGAAATTCATTCGGAATTTGTATCCAATTTGCCTCAGCACCCTCATTAAACGTCCGTGCACATAATTTGCCATCACCAACATTAATTATCCACTGGGCAAATTCCCTTAACTGATGATACCTCTGTGTCGATCTATCTTGTCCCATTATACGCATATTAGTTCGAAGGTGCATAACACAACAATGATCCCAAATTCTTGAGTTTTGTAATGAAGCTGCAACTGTTGCTTCTCTTCTCCCCTTTGGAACGACAGGGAGGATTTGTCGAAAGTCACCTCCAAGTACGAATAATTTTCCACCAAAAACCTTATCGCTATCAAAACCATTACCCTTGAGTATATCTTTGAAAGTCCGATCAACAGCCTCAAATCCATATCGATGAATCATTGGTGCCTCATCCCATATAACCAATGCCGCTTCTTGAATTAATTTTGCCAAGTCTGTTCTCTGATTGATTGAACAACAGGAAAACTCATCAAGATTAATTGGTATTTTAAATCGAGAATGAGCTGTTCTGCCACCAGGTAGTAACAACGAAGCAATACCAGATGATGCGACTGAAATAATAATTTTTCCTTCGGACCTAAATTTTGCAATTAGTGTCCTCCATAAGTATGTCTTTCCAGTTCCGCCGCTACCATACACAAAAAATAATCCCCCCTTCTTATTGGTGTATGCATCCAATATGGCATTATAAATCAACAATTGCTCATTTTGTAGACCGACATATAATGACTCAAACATTTGTAACTCTGATGCACTATCATAATTCAATTCTTCCAATATGAGTCTATTAGAGCTATGTTGGGCACTTTCCATATCTGGCAAAGGCATCGGTGGAAACTCTTTTAGAGACCTTCCATTTCGATTTAATATCCGCTCCAGTTCGATTAAGC
Source organism: Sarracenia flava (assembly GCA_035668175.1). Classification (NCBI taxonomy): domain Eukaryota; kingdom Viridiplantae; phylum Streptophyta; class Magnoliopsida; order Ericales; family Sarraceniaceae; genus Sarracenia; species Sarracenia flava. The sequence continues at coordinate 8,109 of JAULLF010480131.1, forward strand.
CCATATTTTTCAAATCATCATCAGCAAGGCATATATCATTGTTCATTGCATCTCGTCTGATCCTGTATTCAAAATCATCAGTTAGATTACGCCAATGCCGTTCCCATAAATCAGTTGGATTTGTTACTTCAGAAAACATCAACATAGTACAATACATGTTTCGAAGCTTTGATGCGGATGCCCATGTTGACGCCTCGGTCAGTGCCTCATGCCATTCGTTATCATCATCGAGCAATCCAAGGGCTATACATGCTGCTTTGAATGTCAAGTACGTGATTCCATTTACAGTTCTAATGTTCTCAAAACTTTCTGCACCTCGTACTTTGTTTAGTAACATTCGAAGATAATAACGCTCACCTGAGCCTGGATGAGCATAAGGTAACCGACCAACACATTTGTGATGTTGTCGTTTTTTCCATTCTTTGGTGCCCCTTTTCCAAACCCAGAATGTAGGAAATTCAACATATGTTAAAGATCTTGCTTCTGCATGGTTTTTGTTTGCTTCAAACCATTTTGTGAGCATTGTATCATGAACACCTCGACGATTAACAACATTATAAAGATGGTCTTGATCATTAAATGTCACAAACTGTTGATCAGGCAAATGATATTGTAGACGTTCTACAGAAGGATACTGTTTTTGGAGTTCAAAGTCGAAGATTCTCCAACACGATTCAATTGCAGAGACATATCGACAATCTAAGTATTGCTTTACCTCATTGACATTTTTGTAGCCTCGATGCCCATCATTATCTGAAACTGTCACATTATCTTCAATGACTGCTGTGGCGCGATCATGACCTTTGTGTACATACTTGTATAAGTATTTTACCAACTTTTGATGTGCACATCTTTCAATATTGATATGAGCATCGTAACGCATAAGGAGACCACGATTATATGGAATAACCCATCGATTATCAACAATGAATCCGTTTATGTTGGCAACATTGTTCGGATCATACCTACGCCTGTACGACACAAATCCATTTTCATCAATTGTTGTCTCATTACATAACTTCTTTGGATAATTCTTCGAGCATTTCCCATTGACCATACACGGAGCATTTGGATTTGCAACGCCACAAGGACCATGTATCATGCATCTGACGACAATTTCATATGCCACAGGATCCAAATTTTTATCAGGCAACTCTGCACATATGATTTCATCTATTTCCTCGGGTGTTCCAGGCTTATCTCCGGATGCCAATGTTAGCAATATGTGTGAATGTGGCAGCCCTCGCTTTTGAAATTCAACAACATAAATATCTGTTTCATTGTATATTGCATAGTTTAAATTATCAATTAATTTTGAATTAGAGTAAAATGTTTAAATAATTAATTTGTTTGAAATATATAAAATTAAATATTATCGAAAGGACAAATACCTGCAAGTACATCTCCAAACATCTTATTTTTCTTTAGATCCACCATTAATTGTCGTTGTTTGATACGAAAAACTCGTGCCACAATATCAGGTCTATCATCTGCACGTTGTCCAGGTATTAGCCCAAGATCAAGTTGTATTTCTGGCCAATTGGGGTTGCAAGTGAATGTAATGAAAAGATCTGGAGCTCCAACAGATCTACATATTGCAATGGCATCCTGGTAATGTTGCACCATATTTCGTGGTCCTCCCGTAAAAGATGACGGTAATACAAATCTTCTTCCCACAGCTGATGCATCCATATCACCAGCAACCACGGCATCTTCTAAACCTTGGTACAGGTCTGCACGTAACTCTGACTGATGAGTCATAATGTAATTCAATCTATGTTGTTCAATTGCTGCGTAACTATCCACAACAAATTGTTGAAACAAACGCCCTCCTTGTAGAAGAGTCTTTCCTTCTAATTCTCGATATTGTAATCTGAATGCGTAGAATTCTCGCATTGATACACCATCTCGAGAATTACTCGACGAACTGGAAAAAGGTATGCCTAATCTCCAACCATCTGTACCATAAGGAAAAAGTAGAGGGTATTGCAAGGGCATATACGATGGGTGGGTTTCATTTATCCTTCTTAGGCCTCCATCGCACTTACAAAGAACGACATCACGATGTTGTACGCTTCCTGTACCATCACCAATAATTAGTGCGGCAACTTCATTTGCAGTTGGCTTCACATACTGTCTCCCATCTCGTGAGTGCAATATTCGTATATTTAAATTCGTGGTATTCCGTTCTCTCAATAAATCTCTTGCATTCCTGAATATCTTCACATAAGGATTTAACGTGTTCAACATACGTTGCAATCCTTCTATCGTTGATGTATTCAGTCTTGATTCATTACCACGGTTGGTTACGAATGCCAAACGATTTTCTATCTCATGTTCAGTATCGTAAATATAAAGTTGGGCGAACTTAGGTTTCTCTCCAGGTTGTGGGAGCAATGAGCCAATTCTATGATAGTTTTCTCCACTAATTCGAAAAGCAAACGGACCCCGTCCATCTAACACTGAGTAGTCTATTTTACCACCCATTGATGTAAAAGATAACATTGAATTGTAAGAACGGATTTGTTCCATGAAACTTCTTCTATTGAATTGCAACTCTAGAAATTCCGGTGTTGAAGGCAATAACGGGAGAATTACCGAGCCACCTTGACAACACAATCTAAATTTTGGTTCAATCTTTGAACTTCGATCAATTTTTTCCTCTAACCACATGATTGCATGACAATGAGGACAAACAGAACGTCTGGAACTGAAAGTCCATCTTTCTATAACTTTTTGTCTTCTTGCACGTATAGAACCTCCTCTATCTGAAATATTTCAAGAGTGTAAAGGTTGAGGAAGCTATAGAGTTGTATTTATTAGGCGTGGATAAAATCTCAACTTTGTCAAATCTATACTGTATATTGTTGCAAAACATTGTTAGCTCATTTAGTAAATCTTAGTTTTTTACCAAACTAACAATAAGAATCAACATGTTTGTCAATTATATTTAGGTATTACATCATTTGTAATTTACATATAATTAAATTATTGGAATAAGGGCATACATGACACAATCAAAAATACTCTAAAAAACAAAAGAATAGAAAGATGTAACATTAAAATTATCAAACATAAAAAAAATATAACTATTGTGTCTAAAAAAATTTGATATACTAACCATTTTGTTGGATTTCAGAATGTTCATTAATTGCAGATGCTGATATATTGTCATTTGCTTGAATAATTCTTGGATTAGGAATTTTTGTAAAAAAGAATGAATAATACGGTTAAGGAGAAAAATATATAATAAAAAACTCAAATTTACACAAACATAACCATTTCGTTCAATTTTAAAAAATATACTAACCCCTTTGTTCATTCATTGCAGCTGGTGATATATTAGCATTTGCTTGAATAATTGCAAGATTAGCAATTTCTGTTAAAAAAATAAAATAATACATTGTTAGCTCATTTAGTAAATCTTGGTTTTTTTTTACCAAACTAACAATAAGAATTAATATGTTTGTCAATTATGTTTAGGTATTGCATCATTTGTAACTTACATAAAATTAAATTATTGGAATAAGGGCATACATGACAAAATCAAAAATACTCTAAACAGCAAAAGAATAGAAAGATGTAACATTAAAATTATCAAACATACACAAACATAACTATTGTGTCTAAAATAAATTTATATACTAACCATTTTGTTGGATTTCAGAATGTTCATTAATTGCAGATGCTGATATATTGGCATTTGCTTGAATAATTCTTGGATTAGGAATTTCTGTAAAAAAAATGAATAATACGGGTAAGAAGAAAAATATATAATAAAAAATTCAAATTTACACAAACATAACCATTTCGTTCAATTGTAAAAAATATACTAACCCCTTTGTTCATTCATTGTAGCTGGTGATATATTTGCATTTGCTTGAATAATTGCAAGATTAGCAATTTCTGTTAAAAAAATAAATTAATATAAAATATTATAATAAGAATACCCATAAAGAAATACATCTTCTACCAATTGGGTTAAACTTATTAACGTTGGAACTCTTTTTCAAACAAAACCAAATTAAATAAAGTGTATGCTAACCATTTTGATGGGATTCCAAATATTCATTCAATATAGTTGTCGGCATAATTCCTGGATTCTGAATCTCTACAAAAAATAAATAAATAATCGATGAGTAATAATATATACCTTATGTCATGATTAATTTGATACAAAAAAAGAACAAATAATATTTACCATTTTGCAAAACCATATTAGACTCGGGCGTTTGCGGCACAAATTCTATAATATCGTCATCACTATCATCAATGTTGTTAACTTTTGATAAAAGATTAGTAGAACGTAAACTTTTAGCACGCAACAGTAACAATCGAATGCGGCGAGCCTCTTTTTGTAAGCGAATAAGTTGATCTTTAATTAATAAGTTTTCACGACCAGTGTTGCGCCGACATAGCAAATATCTTTTTCTTGCCAATCTTGCTAGTTTCGAATTTAGTTTTTTCTCATCCCAAACTTGGCCAATATTTTGATCCATTGCACTATGTTAACCAAAAAAAGAAAAACATAGATATTATCTATATCTATATCAAAAATCAAAATTGTTTAGAAAGAAAGAAAAAGTAAGAGCAATAACAATTTTAGAAAAAAGATTGAAAACAGACTAATTAAGAAGCTAGAGATTGCAAACCCAAGAAAATATGAAAATTAGGAGAAATTAGGAATCTTTTGTTTATTCGATTGGAAACCTGATTCGACTGCAACCCACGCACAGCAAGCAACCTACACATAGCCAAGACAAAGCAAAAATAACAGATTGCAACCCATACATAGGCAAAACAAACCCATTACGTAATTCCAAACCCACCAAACCCACCACAACAGTTTATATCAATATATTCAAACTGTAAAATTCAAATATACATGCAGTTTAAATCAATTAAGCCCATATTTTATTTTCTTACATTTCTGTATTTGAAAACAAAAGTATATGAACTCATAAATTTACTCACGAATTACAACTAATGGCTGAAATTAAACTGTTTCGAGCTATAACCTAAATAAATCTGAACCATACATCATGGTCCTAAAATTCTTCTTGTTACTCTGTTTTTTCTGTATAGAAATCTGCAGACAAACAGCTCTCGGGATCAGAAACAAAGACGAAACTGCCAAACACAAATGGCTGCTCATATTTAGCTTATCTTTAAACATAGCCAAGTTTGTTCTTGTTGTTAGTTGTCATTGTAAATTAGTTTATAGGAATAGGATGGTTCAAGATCATGTTAAACAATGCAGTAACTATCAAAAGTATGATGAGGATCAAACAAATCACAAGTTCAATCCATTTTTTATAAACCCAAATCCAAAAAAGAAAAAAAAAGAAGAAAAATATATGGAGAAGTAAAATATATGGAGAACAATGACAGAGAACAATGTGTGAAAAATATATGGAGAAGTAAGAACAGAGAGAGAGGGAGAGGGAGAGAAAGACATACCATAACAGGGACATATTAAAATGCAGATCTTCCAATCAGATTTCAAAATAAAAAAAACAGAACAGGTAGATTAGAAGGCCTTTCGGTTCAATTTCACCAAAAAGTTCAATCTCACCAAAACACAGTTCAATATTTTTTCTGACCAGCCTTTCGGTTCAGCCCTGTTCTCAAAAACTCAACTTGGAAGCAAGCAGGATCGACTCCGAAAATCAAAACATAGTTCAATCTCAACAATTAAAAACTGCAATCCCAAATAGTCAACATATCACAAAAAATAAGTAAATCTTGTGCAGTAGAGTTAATCACATAATATGAATGCAAACATAGTAAATGAGTTGCAATAAACATAGATGATATTGAGATAAGTAACAATAAAACTACAACCAGGCTCTAGTTTACAGCAACAATATCATTGTCACAGAGTTTTCAATTATGTAATTCCAAAAAATGAGAGAACATAAACAGCACTATTCAAACTACAACCAGGCTATTGCAAACTGGAGCTCTTCTTGGTGCTTGTATTGGTTGTTGACAGCAACAATAAAACTACAACCAGGCTCCCATTACGTAATTCCAAAAAATCTAGAGCAGTAGAATTAATCACAAAATATGAATGCAAACATAGCAAATGAGTTGGCTTCTCGTTTTCTCATAAACAAAACACAGTTCAACAACCAAAGAAAATGGGAGAGAGTCCATTTAAACCCACACACAAGAAACAGTGAGCATTGATACCCAAGCTCTTAAAAAAGCTAAAAAACTGCTCTAAAAAAAACTCAAAGATTGCTCCAAAAAGCTCAAAAATTGCTCCAAAAATTTGAAAAAAACTGTTCCAAAAATTACAAAAAAGAAGTGTAACCAGGCTCTAAAATAATGTTCCAAAAAGCTTAAAAACCTGCTTCAAGAAGCTAAAAAAAACTGATGCAAAGAATATCATTATTTGATCAAATTGTATTCGAAGCACGATGATGGATGTATCTACCAATACTTATAAGTATTATTTAATCAAATTGTGCGGCTGTTGATATTTGGTTTGCTCTGTTTCCTTCTAGATTTTAAGGAAACAGAGCATTAACATTTGCCTAGACATTGAGCATCATGCATTTGGTAGCAAAAAGAAACCAGGTAGCAACCACATTTCGGATTACATCGAAACAACAAGGTGTCCAGATGGTCCACACCAAAAGCAATGCATCCAAATCCAGCAAATATGAGCAAGAACTCGAGATATTACAGACCAGCACCAAGAGGGCTATTCTAGTCTAAAACAGCACGGCAAAATATCAAGCCAGAATCAACATACCAACTGAGCTAACCTAAGCAACCAGCACCAAGAGGGCAATTCTAGTCTAACCCGCACAAAACTAAACAGAACCAGGAGCTTCATATCAAGAGAACTGAGTACCAAAACAAAAAAGAGTGCAAATCCAAATGCTCTGCAATAGTTTCTAAGAGCATTTAATTGCGATTACAAATGCCCCATAACAAAATAGAGCAATCTAACACATTTTGTATATGCTCCATGGCAGCCAAACAATACAAGATAACATTTAATCAATGGCAACAAACAATGAAAAGAACAACAATCAAAAATCAAAAACAGGTAACAGGAACACAATAATACCCTAAACCAACAATCGAAAAGAACAAACTATGAACATTTAATCGAAAAGAACATTACATGCACAGTGAAAAGAACCTTGAAATCAATGGCAACGGCTTCGGATTTGGAGGGCTATTGACTCGATTAGATGGGAATGAGAGCGGATGAGGGTTGTGTAACTCGTGTTTCTTCAAATTGAACACTTCGAATCATCGATGGACGAAGGACGATGAACACTTCAAATCCTCGATGGATGGACGAAGGACAATGAACACTTTGAATCTTCGATGGACAAAGG
>JAULLF010480132.1:0-10733 GCA_035668175.1 Sarracenia flava
ATTGTTTTCTCATTAATATGTCAGGGATCAAGGATAAAAATACATAAAAGCATGACTTTTAGTATACAATCCCAATACATAGAATCAATGCTAATGGTTTTCTGGTGTGCTATTATACGTTGATGTGATGTACCCTACAATCCTTTCATGCTAATGCTGTCATGGCCTCTCATGCTAGTGCTGTCATGAAATCTTTCTACTATGGAATTGCTTAGAATTTATGCAATTCTACTATAGTTGCAATTGCATTTCTGGAGTTCTGTTATAGCAGTATGTTGTTAGGGGGTGGAACTATCAAATGTAGTTGCTGCCTTGGAATTTGCTGCATCATTGAGTAGTGCTGATATTGCTACATCATGGAGTATTTATTCATGTTATTGATGTCCTATCATGGAGGCTTCACCATGGCTCATGGATCTTTCAATGCTATGAAAATAAGTGCTATTTGATTCTAAGGAAGGACGAGCTCATGGTAGTGTTTTTCCACGAAATTGTTGTTGCTATAGCATAGTTGCTGATATGTGCTTCTAGGAATGTTCTACAGCAATTACAGTTGCTGAATGATTGGTGTAGTAAGTGCTAAATGATTGGTGCTAGTTGCTGAATAATTGGTGCTACTAATTGCTATTAGTAATTCCATGACATATGGCACAATTGCTGCTAGAAATTGTTGTTTCTATAATTCCATGGGTAGCACAGTTGTTGCTAGTACGTCTATTGCAAAATGAAGGTGCTAAATTTCCTAATAGAGTCGCTGAATTTCCAAATGGAGTTATTGAATGGAGATGCTGAAGGCTTGCTAAATGTAGTTGATGAATTATGGTTGTTTATTAGCTATTGTATTGTCTCCTGAATTGCTTGGAATAGTATGATAAATTATTTTGTTTTAGTTAGCATCTTGTCATCATTTTGTAATTCCATTTGTAATCTTGGGTGCGTAAGGAGCTTCATGTATGCAACCTTTAGTCATAGCTTGCTGCAACTCTGAAGCCTTTCATATTCTCTTGACATTGTTTACTTTATTAATACAAGTTCATTCTACTGTTGGCTTATCAAAAAACTAATTAATAAAATTGTAAAAGAAATCTCAAAATAAATTTTTGGGTCCCCCACCACACATGAATCAAATAATGTTCGGTAAAAGATTATGGGGCCAATATGCCATATACCCGAAATAAGATGTACACTATATTATTCAGCTCGTGTCAATAATCATATGAGAAAATTAATAAAATAAGAAAAGTGGGTTCGGTCCTCTACATGTTTTATCCTATTCCTTATAATTTTCACTCGGAAGATTAATATTCCATTATTTCTAAATTGTATCTCTTCTCATGTACACATCTACTCCCACTCCTTGCACTAATAATGTTTAAACTCCCAACTTCTTATTTAGAAGACTAACACACATACTATTGAGGGAAAAGTCACTTGGTTCTTTTATAAACATTTGTCCCCTTATCTTTGTTTTTATGGGGATGTATTTTTTTTCTTTGTTATTTGGATCAAATCATTCACTGCAACTACTATGTAATATGCTTCAATCCATAAGCAGCCTTAATTCCACACGTTGTATCTTAATTGTCAATAATATGTATAACAATGACCCACTACCTAAATAAACTCTAAAGAAATTACTATCCACTGCCCAAATAAGCTTGTTTAACATATTTTTGTTTTAAAAGACCATATATCTATTAAATGGCCTTATTGTCATCAGCGACTGAATCAACTACGCGCCTTTGTCAAGCACCTGTTGGCCCACCATCATTGCCTTCCCCGACGGCACCGATCCGTCACCCGTCAACATCGAACCTAGTGATCTATCACTCGAAGCCATTTAAAGTTATCAAAAAACCCTACCATTTCGAAACTCAGATTTCGAATTTCTTTTTGTTTGCAACTACCTTTCCTTGATTTGCGAGAGTGATGCATAACAAGTAACAATGATTCTCTCCAAAATGAAGGCATCGATTCTTCTCATCAATGTCCATCGCTGCTTGCCCAAGGCGTCCATTGTTCCATTGGTGACTGGACCATTGCAAACCCATTGCCGAATAAATGATTTGTCTACAAAGCACCATCGACGTATGCGACTTACTTTCGTGTGCAAAGACTTTTCCAGTGGGTTCGTGAACCCTAGAAACAGAGCTTTTACAGTCCTCCTTTTGCCCTACAACTTCTTTACGCACGGGGTGACGAGGCAACCAATCAATCTATACGTAAGTGTTTCAATTTGTTGGATAAATACGTGAGAGGAAGGGTCTTGATGGACTAGTGCGTAAGGGGTCCATATCCCCTTTTTCATGCACAAGGGCATATGCCAAAGTGAGATTTCCCAGTTAACCCATGGTCCTCAGTTTGATTCAAGTAGGGATGTGTTTTGTTTGAGTTTGTTTTGGGTTTAGAGTTAGAGATTTGTATATTCAGCTTTCATATTGAGTTTGATCTTGGGATTCTAATGGCTATTTGGGGTCTCTGTTTGCGTTAGAACTTGTTTGTTACGTTTTATGATGTTATTGGTTTGTGGACATCATTTTGAGGGTGTTTAAACTGTATTGGGTTTTCTGGTTTGTATCGAGGAATCTGAGCTGCTTGACCTTTGAGAGAGAGTCATGAAGAGGTTGAGAGCTAGAAAGGAATCTGATAGAGAAATATTTTCACTACCTTCGTGCATAATCCCCCTATATCCATGTTCAACAGATGGCTCAACGGTGTTCTCTCATGTTATAGTAAGATCATTGACTCATTCGTATATGTCAAGAGGAGTATCCACATAAGGTTCAGGTTTGTTAGATTTGATGAGGGAATCATGACAAATAGAGCTATCACGAAGTTTAACGGTGTCCTACTCCTCGATCAAAGGTTGTATGTTAATATGGCCAGGTTTGGACCAGATCAGTTGAATAAAAAGAATTCATTGTTGGTTATCAATAGTACGCAAGTTGTAGCTTCAAAGGTGGATGCATCTTGGCTCTATTCGTGTGTGGTAGGCACATATCAAGATTGTAGATCAATACATAGAATCGAAGATGCCATGTTAAGTGAGGGTGTTCTTAATATTAGGGCTTGGTGGAACCAAAGCCTTTATCCAGTTTTTCTCCGAGTACGACAAAATACTGTCAAGAAGGGAAATACTGGTTAGATTCTTGATTTGAAGAGTTCCATGATTGGATTTCCATGGAATCATTTGGTTGGAGAATCTCATAGGTAGCTATTGTAGGAGTGTCTCTTCAGGCATGGAATAAAACAACATTCAAAAAGTTGGGTGATTCGATTAGAAAAGTCCTAGATGTGGATTTTAGTACAATGAAAAGAGAGAATATATCGTTCAGAAAAGCTCTGGTTACAACTAAGCATAAAGCTACAATCTTTTATACCTGTGAGCTTATTGTATGGACCCAATCATTCTCTAACTGCATATCCGAGACATCTACTCTCAACAATTCTTTGGGTTTCTGCCATTTGGTAAGGCACATTGATCCTGAGGGTATGTCAGTCCTACCGAATGTTGTCAGGGTAAGAGATAAATGTTTCCTCACATCATCCACTAGTAACGAGGCCTTACCAGAGTCCAAGTGGTCGGAGGATGATGAGGGCAAGAGGGGGCTTTTTCCTCTTTTGTCGAGGAGTCTGCTCATGTCTTGTCTAAAAAAGGTGGTAATGCAAAGAAGGTTATGTAGCATGCAAAGAGATATTCAGGGATAGAGCATGTCCAAAATATTGTTACCGCAGAAGTGGAAGTAACCCACATAGTGGGTCAGACAGCTTTCTTGCAAGACGGAAATGGTACTTTCCGTTGAGGGCACCGTGGGGTTCAGTTGTGGGCTAGGCCAAGACAATGGTGCTGGTGGAAACCCCCTCCAAGAAGAACTTGGTCCGGAGAGTGAAAAGGTGGTTGATTTCGACCTCGGGCTTAAATATGCTCAGAATGTTAGGGGAAGAAAAAAGAAAAAAAACCATGGCTAAGCTAGGAATTGTTACTCTTTCTATAAGGAAGGGGAAAAGAAAATAGAGGAAAGAGGAAATAGGTAAAGAATCCGGTACTCACATGGAACAGACGTCTTTGTTTACTCTAGATTTTGTCAATCGCAATAACGTAACGAGAAAGGAAGCCGAGCTCATCATGGAAACTAGAAAAATGATAGGGCTTAAATTTTATGGTGGTGACGAAGAAGTATTAAGCATTATTATGGGTATGGAGGAAGAGGAGAGAATGAAAGATCTTGTGGGGATCTTATACTCATAAGTTAGCTTGGTGTTCTAAGGTGTTGTTTATAAGTCACATAGGATGGGAGCCTGCACTTAATGTGTTTTGTTTTGTTGGATGTGAGTTTGTGCCTAAGGTGTTTTTCATTTGTTACTTGGCTATGAGATTGTGCCCGATGTACTTTGATGTTGTATTGTTTTCTTCTGTCTGTGTTGGGTGTCCTTTTGGGGTGGGTTTGTTTTTTCTTGCTGGAGTTCGCCCCTGGAAGCTACCTCAGTGGTTGTTTTGACTCTTATTGTGGTGTTGGTTTTTCCGTATGTGTGGTGTTTGTTTGTATTAACAATTTTTTCAAGTCTTGTGATTTAGTGCTTTGGGTGGTGTTGGGCTTTGCGATGCTTCTATTGAGAGGTTTTGCTTGGTTGTGTTTGTAAGGTGTTGCGTGGTGGTGTGGACCTTCTCAGAGAATGTTGTTGTTTGTGGTATTTTTTTCTTCTTTTTGTTTTCTTTGCCTTCGTCATTGGGTTAATTTTTTCAATTATATCGTGCTTGGGTTTTAGTCAAACTTTCTTGGATGGTAGGTCTAAAGCTGTTATCGTTTGGGTGAAGGCAATAAAATCTTTTTTTCTCATAAAAAAAGGACCCTGCTGTCATTTTTTAGGCATTACACTTCTCCTTTCACACACGAATTTCTACTTTACATACATTATATTGTATTATTTTTATAAACGACAATAGGACCAGGTTAAGCGATAAAGAGAGATCCGGCAGCCATCCACGACCCAGTTGCATACAAATTACCGGTCCAAAAAAAGAAATTGAAATGATGATTACCTTGATTCCAATAGAAAGGGTTGATGAGGCTCTGGCTCTGAGAGTAGATTACGCAAAAACTAACTGATGATGGATTATCCATATGGATACAACTTAGAAAATAGAGGTAGCATTTGGGATACAGTTATCCACAACTTAAGAATCATCGTCTTCCATATTGTAGAGACATGAGGTGGTTTACTAAAATGTCTTGTGAATTTACTGATTCCACCAAGCCTGGAAGCCAAATGGCATCTCTTACATGCTTTAGAGTGTGCGACTGTGACAATTTTTGCCCCATGCATGAAATATCAACCTGCAATGAATGTGGAGTAAGAGAACTTCTTACAATTTGATTAATAACAACTTAAAACACTTATCATCAATATATTATCATCTACTTGAATGGCAACAGGGAAATGAAAACCATATTTGAAATCTTGCTTCATACTTACCCTTTTCGTTCCATCATTATCAACTCATTTACTGACAGAACCAACGTTTTGGTTAACATATTAAGTAAAAAGTACATAGGGATGGCTTCCACACCGCAATTGAGATTCACTCTATTTTACAAAGAAATAGAGATCTCTCCATTTTTATTTAATAATATTTAACACTGATTAATCTTAATGATATGAATTGTTCATATTGTAAAAATTATTGAAAGCAACATTCCTGCAAAAGAAATTAATTGAGTTGATATCGACAACTGGACAATTGAATCACATTAATTCTAAAATAAATTATACATTTATTTTTTCAAAATCATACTAGCTTATTGTCTATTTTTTTACAATAAACATATTATGACCATATAATTATTGATATCCTCTCAATCAAATTTATTTGTATGCATAATCTTCTCAATTATTATTATAATATGAACCAATCAAATCACCCAAATAAATTTATTTTAGAACTTATAAGAAAATATGAAAATCTCTTTATTTATTTGAGAAGTGGAGAGAACCTGATCTCTCTCCACCACTCTTGATCTCTCTCCAAATAGCTAGAAAGAGAAAGAGAAAAAAAATAATAAATATTTCATTGAGACATTTCATTGAACAAAAATCAAGCATGTGCCGTACTAAACACCCAATAAAAAGGGGGCTCTACATACATACAACTATATTAGGGAAGTGTGTATCAAGCAAAAAATATATATAAAGGAAGAGTAAAAATGTACGAGAGAGAGAGAGAGAGAGAGGACCACTTTTAAAAATTTTGTGGGTTATAATTTATAATATATTTTATGAACATACATCAAAAGGCAATTTCAACGAATTTGAAGGGAGCAGTTGCCCCTCCAGGGTCCGTGCTGCCTCTATCTTTGCTCTTAGCAGGAAAGCTTCTATAAATCGTTATTTAAGGAACTTAAAAGTTACAAACTTCTTTAAACAGTACAAGCTTTTTCGGTTTAAACTTTGTAATTTTTTTCTTTTGAAAAAAGGAGCATTTTGCTTTTGGATCGGTAAAAAAGAACTCTTATTACGGAGAATACCATCAATAAGGATGGAACCGAGTACAATACTTCAAGCACCCAAAAGAGAAAAACTACCCCACACCTATAAAATTAACCCCAAATCCGTAGTTGGTTAGGAGCCAACAAGGGAAGGAATGACATAGACTGGGGCAAACAACAAAAAACAAACAACAACCAACTAAGTCCAAGGCATATACCACACTACATAAGAATACGCTTTGTGTTAAGGTTTTACTATACTGTAAAAGAACAGCAGTTACAATGTTGCATATTGAATGTCCTTCTATAACTTGTACCAGCCGTGTGAAACTTCGGAAGAACTCGTCAATCAGACACCAGCCATCATCTATCAAACCACGAGCACATCTATGGGAGAATTGGATGCAGTGGTCTCTTGCATCAATTATTGCTCTATTAGATCAAGTGGCTCTGATTGAGATAGCAGCAAAAACCTTGATCAAGTGGCTCTGATCAGTGAATACTTGGCTTTCTTCAATTGCTCTTTGGTCATTGGTTACACTATTCATGATGGGCCATAATAGAGTTGATTCTCTTACTTATAACTGGAGGAGCAAGGCGTGGCCATCAGTAGCTTAGCTAGAGCACTAGCCACACCACCTAAGACACCACAAAGCATGCTACATCAAAAGTCTCTGCTGCTCAAAGCTAGGTAAAATATCCAACCAACCAAATAGCAGCACAACCAATTAGAGTTCATATCAAAAGGCTCATAAGCAGAACACCCATAGCTTCATAACCCAAAAGCATTGGAGTGCATATCAAAACATAACCAGGCATTTCCTTCTAGCTTGGCACCAAGCATATCCGACTTAAAACATAACCACCAAAGCCAGAGCCTTCTACAGCTGCCACCCAACAATCATCAGCAAACCAAAACAAACACCCAACGCCATAGCAACAAACCTACTGCAAAAGGCACAACAAACTACCCTTGATCAGGCACCTGATCTTGTAAGTAATGGCAAGGGAATTTGTGAACTTGAGTCATTGCACCACCAAGAACTAATAACCTAGGCACAAATCTGTCATTTGCATACCAGCAAAACAAGCTGGCCATCCAAAATCTTAAACAAAACCAAAGAGCCCAACTACCCAAAAGCCAGTACTTCTACAACAAAATTTTGCAGCACTCTAAAAAGCCCAAGGCCAACTGCCCAAAAAGCCAAGATCCCAATGCCCAAAAGCCCAAAAACCAAGGGCCAATGCAACAAAACACACCCCATGCCCAAATGCTCTTATTAAGTTGATGCTCTTACTGTGAAAAAGCAACCAAAGCTCCCAAAAAGTTCTATCAACACTCCCGACATTAGGCAATAACAGAACCACACCAGATTCAGGGTAGCGAGCTAAGGAGGTCTGATATGATTGGAAAACATCATTGGTTTGATAAACATTCATTGGAATATAGAGCACCAGGACACCATAACAGGCTAGCAATGATAATCTGTTCTACATCAACAAAACTAGCCCCAAGGCAACTCCAAAAACCATACACCATCTCCACCCCAACATAAAAAAAAAACTCCCAACAAACAAAGTCAGCAAGCCCAAGGGGCAACCTGCAGCAATCATCACAACCAGAAGGGACTGCAACACCAGCGCAGAGACAAGGCATAACTACTAAAAGGGCAACTGAATCCACTCCTCACAACATCAATGGATAATAGCAAACCACCTCACTCTAGAGACATACTCCAATACATAATCACACTCTAAAACAAACTCTTCTTCCCATCCTACATATCCTCACCCGGTCCAAGGAGGGGTTTTTTTACCCTTCTTAGATAAAAGTCCCCTCTCTTCTCATTCTTGCATTTGCTTCCTCAAGGTCTAGAACTGTGGCCACCATTTGCTCCTCATTGCCTTCATATTCTAGACCCAAGAGTTCACCTATCCCAAGACCTGTTCAGCCTCCTTTCTTATAATAGTTTTTCTATTAACTATGTCCTGCGTAGATATAGATGAAAATGTCTGAGCCTGCACTTGTTGGCTAGGGATTTCCCCACGTTTTTTCTTCTTGCCTTTGGTTTTACCAGAGTCTTGTAGCTAATCAGGCCCAGTTCTCTAAGAAGCTTCTTTTTCCTTGTTTTGCACCCATTTGAATTTTTGATTCCGTTTAAGTGCAAGAGATCAGTTCTGTCTATATCCAAGTTGTCATCGGCTATACCTGTAATGTTGTGTTTAGCTATGTTCATTGGAAACTCTCCACATCCTGCAGAGGTAGCTGCTTCTTGACATTCTTGGGCTTAAGAAACTTCTAGGGCATTGGAACTGCCTATTGCGCATGTCACCTCTGTATATGGTTTGCAAGTCTCTTTTGCTTGAGTTACCATTTAGCCGTTGCTTTTTGAATTCTTAATCCTTGCACCAGAGATGGATTCTTCAACTTGACTTAGATGTGTCACCTCTTCTGATAGGTTCTCCATTGGGGCTTGGTCTTGAACTTCTTTGTCGTCACGTAGATTTGCTATTGGTACCACTCTTCGAATGTATGCCTTTCCATATGATTGCCTTCCTCCATAGAAGGTTTAGTATTCTTGTTCGGTGCATCTGATAGGATAAGAAAATCTACCCACCTTGACTTTACAAAATTTATGGATAGTATAAGTAGCTTTGGTGTAAATTAGGACCTTTCCCAGAACAATATCTTGTCTCTTGCATGTTTTCTCATCAACAGTGATTACATCTCCCCATAGCTCTCCTATTTTGGCAAATGTATCTTCGTTCCGTGCATGAAGGGGAACTCCCTCGATGTTGAGCCACACTGTTCTACTCAAATTTGATTCCCTATAGCTCCACTCATGGATAACCTCAAACCATGTTCCCAACCACTCTCTCGAATCAGATAAGAAAATTTCCTTAATTTTTAGATCAGAAAATTAAAGAAGAGCCTTTAGTCCCCCCCATAGGTTTCACAATGATGTCTAGAACTCCATCTTCTATCATAGCATCTTAAACACTCGCAAGAAGTTTGATGTCTCCGATAATACCTTCATCACAACTTTTGGTCCATTCCTCATCCACAACCGTTGCTTCAATACACCCCACAAAATCCTCTGCACCCACTTTGTCAATGGGATCAAGGCTATACCCAGTTCATGGGATGGTTTATTGGAGACCTACACACATTTACACCATGGCTTATTGGACCTGGAATGGATATGATTATTCCTTCTACTATGACCAAGCCATGCTTTACTAACCCTGATGATTTTATCAAACCACCAAACACCATTGTACTTGCTAATGGCTGCAGATGAATCCTTGGGGCCCCAAAATTTTACGAAATCGAATCTAGTATTATTCCTCCATCTCCTTTTCTTGGGGATGAAAGCTTCGGCCGCTATACCCTACAACTTGAACATATTGCGGAGCCATGTATAATCTATCTGATCAGGAATATTATTGATGAATATGGTAGTATTTACCCTGGCCGAATTTGGATTACTCCTTAGGTTGGCCTCTTTTGTAGGGTCGCACTTCACCCTACTGGTGACTCCATCTCCGTCTCCAACACCTTTGTCTTTGAAGTCAAAAGCATCGCCCTTTACTATGTTCCCCTGCCCTGGGTTGCCCACCCTTTGAATGTCCAGACCATCTTCTTCCCCCCCCACCCACCCTAACTTTGCCATGAATAACCACTGAAGCACACGAAGGGCAAAGCTGCAGGAACAGGTCTTTATATAGCACCCCTTTGCCCCCTAGTGCTCTCTCTTATTCCTCCGAACCCAACCCACTGGCCTCCAGGCTCGATTCTTGATACTCCGAGCTCAACCGATGCTCCTCTGGGTACAATCATCGAACTTATTTCAACAGCTTCGTCCATTTTATTTTCTCGATGCACCCTTTTTCTTTTATATTCTTTTATTGACAATTTCAAGTTCCACACACAAGTTGAATGAAGCTTCGGGAACATGTCTAATGATTGTACTCAGGGAGCATCGAGATTACAAATGTTCCATCTTCATGTTCTATTTACTCTAAATCTACTTTACTGATTTGGTCAAAAGAGCTTCACTTCCCTAACTTGTAAAGATATATATTATTGACCTAGTTTTTTTTATTTCACCTATCCCCATCATCATGCCCCTGGCCACCCAAGCTCCCTTTGTAAGGCAATCCACTAATGCACTAAGAAGCTCAGCTTGGCTCAAGGTGCTCAACGTGCAATTATCAGTTAGTTAGATTATGTTTTAGGTAATTAGA
>JAULLF010483440.1:0-10725 GCA_035668175.1 Sarracenia flava
AACCTCGGTTGTACAATCCCCACGGAGCTCCATCGTGGACCAACCATACGGACACCTCATCGTATGTTGGGAAGGCCATGGCCATCTCCATTGTACAACCCCCACGGAACACCTCATCGTGGACCGACCTTATGAAAAATATCAATGCTAGTCGGAAGGATTAGATTCCACTCCTTACTCCCCCACAGGTCCAAAACTAAAACACTGGTAAACACAATACCCATCACCAAGGTACACAATTAGTGAACCTAACATCACAAAAATCCAGGCCATAACTGCCTTAATCTCAACAGGGTTCTCACAACCCAAACAGGTGAATATAGCCACCATACACAATAATCACAAACATCCAGCGCAAGACACAAGCAATGCGCTCCAACAGATCAGAAGGATCTATTTATATGTACTCACAAACATAAAGCACAAAGGTACTAATACCGGTCATCTAACCACGAATCCCACAAGGGGTGATGATATGCCACACCGACCACAATATGCTGCTCAGGCCAGTATACATCTTAACTACCAAGACTTAGGCTATAAAAAAAAGAGCCTAAAGATCATCAAAACTGTGATAGAAATCCAACATAAAAGTGTTGACGTATATATCACACTCAATACAAAGATATCAACCAAAGGGATATCTTAACCAACACATACCCAATCGTAAGTAATAAAGGCTATTATAAGGGATCCTATGCCATTCCAAGTCCATATACTAAAACAAGAAGGTATGGCTATGTAAGTTAGCCTACACATTCCCGAATACACCCAAACGATACCCATTCACCATATCTTAACATTGAAACATAGGCTATAATAAGGGGGCCTAATCATCTCCAACAACCTCAACCAAAATACAATACAACATATGTATTTTCATAGGTTTAGGTCTAGGCATAACCTAAACACACATAAGTCGCATTAACTCGATCGCCTACCAATTCAAGGGTGCGACAACTTAGAGATAACATCACTCTACAACTATTCCACCATAACGATTACACAACCGATTCATTAATATGAAAGCTAATTCATGTTAGTTTACAACTCCTTTGCGATTTCAAGTAATCCTATGGATCCACAATCAAGTATCTAGGCTTTTCTAAGGAAGCCAAATAACCATCAAGTGATCACATGATTCAACTACCAAAAGTATAAACTTTTATAAGGAAGCCTATCATGATTTTAGGTTTAAACTTAACCCCAAGCTGCTTATTCAAGATATTGAATCAAAGACCGAAATAGCTTAGTCTAGGTATCCCCAATCACCTCAATCAAACTCAAGTATAACGTGTATTAAATTCTACCAACGTGGATTCATATACTCATCGATCCTATATGTATAACAACAATTTTGTGGGGTGAACCCAAAGGCTATAATCTCACTTTACCAACTTGTGGGTTTGTTAAGGAATGTGCATTCCCTTTACCTAAAAATTACCGAAATTAAACCATAGGCTAATATCCGTGCCAATCACACATAATCATGACTAATTCCTGAAACTCACAAGGTTCGGACCTCGAACGCAATTACCAGCTTATCCATTTGTGAAGGAATATTGATTCCACATACCTAAAAATTCTCGAACTCATACCATAGGCCATATTCTATGTCAATATCTTAAAATTGAGGTTAATTTTTAGAAATATTTACGCTAGGGTCGAAAATCCTAAATATGGCCGAAAATACCCAAATCAAACCCTAGTTTGTCCAAATCGAAAATTAATCCAACTATGACAACTCTAGCAAGCTCGAATAATTATATTAATGCTCAATAGTATGTTTCAACAACCAATTGCAAGATTTAATCAAGAAAAGAACAAAAAAAATAAGTTTCGGCCCAAACAGGTGAGTCACGCCAAGGGTTTTCGGTTGATCATCAAGTTTTTGATAAAAAGGAAATCTATATCAGTGAAGAAGTTTAGAATGCCTAGAAACCTACCTCTGTGAGGAAAAAACAAGTAAATCAAACCGATCGAAGCTAAATCGCAAATCAGAGTCGCGGTAGTCCCGTTCAGTGTTTTGGCTCCCCGTTTCTGTATCAATCATAAAACCTCAACCAAAGTCCAAACGAAATTACTAGAAGTGTAGAGGAGGCCTCGAATCATACATTTGATGAAGAAATCAGAAGAATCGAGCCAAAAATCAAGCTAAAATCGTCGGTTGAAGTTTTTTTTTTGAAGGAGATTCTAGAAACCATATACAAATAAACTTGTATATATATAAAAAATTATTTTCTCTTAAAAGAAAATTTTAAACTTTTGCCAAAATCTCTGAATTACAACAGGTTATCCGAAAAAAATCTATCCGGGGTTTTAAAATCAATAACCAAATTTCTTTTTGATTTAAAGAAAACATTAATTAATTAAAAAGATCCGGTTATTACACACCCAGATGGTTAAGACCTCCAAGCTCCAAATGCTTACTACTAGATTCGAAGAACTTAGAATGTCCGAAAGTGAGTCCTTCGACCACTTCTATTCCAACCTAAGCGAGATTGTTAACTCTTTCTTTGCTTTAGGCAAACCCCTCACCTCCTCCAAAGTCATGAGGAAGATTCTTAGGTCCTTACATGAAAAGTTTACCCCTAATGTTATCGCCATCGAGGAGAGCCACGAGGTTGACTCCCTCAAGGTTGAAGAGTGTTAGCCCAAAGCTTATTCAATCAAGCTCCATTACTCGATTAATTCGATTTTGACAATAACAATATATTGATTTAATTATTTTTAATGTTTTACTTATGTTTTAGAATTATATTTTTAGGAATTACAAGTTACTAATTTAATATAAAAGAAGATCATGAAAATTCCAAGTCTCAAAGCAGATGAGTCGAGCCATGCCCTTCATGAGTCGTCCATAAGCTCAGTGTTGCAAGCTATTAAAGCATATCGAGTCGACCCATCAAAGAAACGAGTCGGCCCCCTTGCTTCATTATGATCTGGGTAGCTCACATGAGTCGACCCCTCAAGCTCCATGAGTCGACCCCTATCAAGTTTATCGTGAGAAAAGACCACTTGAGTCGACCCACAACAAGACGTGAGTCATCCCAAAATCAGAAGCTAAGACATTCTCTCGGTATGCCTCAAATGAGCTGACCCATTTGTATAATGAGTAGACCCCTGCTGCTGAAGAAAAGAACAGACCAAAGAATGAGCCGACCCCTCCAGTTGTTGACTCGACCCCTCAATTTGTTGAGCCGACCCATTTAGTCAAGAACCTCAGATCTAAATCAAATGAGTTGACCCCCTGAAGCAGTGAGTCAACCCTAGCACGCAAAGTCTCAATTCCCATAGTTCTCAACGATTAGATTTTCGAGCATTAAATGCTCCCAACGGCTCTTAAATGCTTAGAGACTATAAAAGACTTAACTTCTCAGCATTCAAACATCAAGTAGACAAACATTCACAATTCTATTGCTTGATTCTAATGCTCAAAATATTTAAGCACATTTATTGCCGAGATTCTCCTGTTCATTTCTCACTACTTTCTTTAATATTGTATTAATTGCTTAATCATTTTGTAATAGAGAGTGAGATATCTGTATTCATTACTTTCCACACTTATTGTAAACAAGGGTGAGTCACCTTTTGTCATTTGAGAGGGAATTTCATATAGAAGAAACTCAAGAGTGATAAGATGAAAAACAGGGGATCGTTTTTCGAAATTTCATCTTGAAGCTTGGATAGGCTTTGAAGAGTGAGCCCAGAATCATCTTTGTAGAGGCTTGAAGTGTGCCCTGTTAAATACTTGAATATAGTGGAAAATCTCAAGGGAAAGCTTGAAAAGTGGACGTAAGCTAGGAGAAAGCCGAACCACTATAAATTCTTATGTTATAGTTGAAGTATCTCTATTCTTAAACTCCTAATTTTCTGTTGCATTTTATATATCTGATTACTTGCTTTAATTCAGAAAATTAGTTTTCAAAAGAGTTTTTAATCCTGCATTAATTTTTGAAAACCCAATTCACCCCCCTATTGGGTTACCTTAGAAACAACAAAGAGTTAGTAGGGAAGCTTTAAACCTATGAACTTAATCACCTTTCGTCTCGCAGTAAATCAAACTAACTCCGGTAAGGGTGTGGTCTTGAAATCCACTCGTCCTAACACTGCGGATAGCGATGTCGATTCTGTTGATATTGATGAGAAGGACCTTGCCCTTCTTGTGAGAAAATTTTAAAAATTTGTTAAATTCATAAAGGAGCAAACCTCAAATCAATCAACTCCAAGGCCAACTCTCTTCGAAAATACTATCTTCTAATGGGAGTGATCGGAGTTATTCAAACATCTCCTCCAACTTAAACATGCCTCAAGGCATCCAATGCCATGAATGTCATGGTTTTGGTCATGTTCAAGCCGAACATGCCAATTATCTCAAAAGAAAAGAGAGAAAGAGCCGTCACTTGGGATGACAAGAGTGAGGAAGAGGTTGAAGCTGAAGTTGATAACAACACCATCTTAAGTGTCAAGGACGCACAATCTAAATACGTGCTTCTTGTGTCAACTTTGGGTTATAGTGATCCCTCTATTCCTATGATCACTTCAACTTCTCTCACCGATGAGGCTCCTCTAATAATCAATTCATCATGTGAAACGAGAGAAGACATATGAAGTAACGAAGAAGAGGATGAAAATGAAAATGAATCCACCTATGATGCCTATGAGGTGTTAGCCTAAAAGGCTTTTTCAATCAAGCCTTATTTTGGTTTTGACTTAACAAAAAATTTGATTTGTTTGTTGCTAATAATTTTCTTGTGCTTGAGAAAGTTATTTCAGGATAAATCGATTATATAGAAACTCAAAGCCAAGGAAAAAAGTCAAGAGGTGTTGTTAAAGCTTTGAAGATTCAAGAAGATTGGAACTCCAAGCAAAAAGAAAAATTGATCTTTGGAGATCTCTCACCAAACTAATCCTAGAAGTAGATTGAAGATATCTAAGTCTATGAAGACTGAAGTTTGGGGATATTGAAAATTGCTTAGCCTAAGGAGAGATCAAAGATCAAGTTCAAGACTCATGCTCAAGAACTCTCAAGGAATTAGAAGATTTTGAAGATTGAAGAGAAATATTCTCAAAGATGATGGAGATTGAAGATTGGACAACTTGGAGTGAGTTTAAAAGAACAAGAGGAGCCCAAGTATAAATGGAGGTGGAAGATGAAGTCTAGAAGGTATTGGAGATATTGAAGAAGCTTAAGCTAAAGGCTTATGAAGTGCTTTAGTCAAAGGAGAAATGATTCCTCAAGATTAGAACATCAAGATCTCAAGATAAGACTTTGAAGATCATAAAGATCGAAGTTGAGATCAGTTGGAGGGTGCTCAGCAAAAGGGGAGATCGAGTCCAAGTCTAAGAAGATTGGAGTTGAAGTCTTTGAGAATGGTTAGCCCAAGAAAATTAGATATATGTTCAGTATTTTGGCTATAACCTTCTCTACACAATGAATCTCGATATGATACTAGATTAATTGGAAATAAGATTTCTGGGGCTTCAATTTGAATATACAATTGACCCCATTTGGACTTAGGATGAAGGAGATGTGATGGTTTGAACTCTGAGATATAGTTCAGCAAATTTCAGCAATAAGATATCAGACATACCTTTAGTTATTCGATCATAACTTTCTCCATGTAAGGAATTTGGATACAAAACCAATTCCATTAGAAATTAGACTTCCGGGGCTTCGATTTTCATATAATATTGACCCATTTGGATTTAAGATGAAGAAGAAACAATCATTTGAAGTTGAAGATTTTCTACAGCAAAAATTATGATCGACCATCTCTGTAAAAAGATAGATCATTTCTTTGTCTGCCCAACAATACGATCGACCATTCTCAAAAAATGATCAATCATTATTACCAAGCCTTCGAAAATATTGATTGATTCTCAAAAGGATCGACCTTTCTCTTTCCCTCAGCAAAATGATCGATCATCTGAACTCAATGATCGACCGTAACGATCAACCTACTCTTGTTCAACACTAACATACCTTTGGTATTTTGGCCATAACATTTTCCACAGAAGGTCTTTGAAGGTGATTCTTGAACCATTGAAAATAGGACTTCAAGGGCTACAATTTAGACATATAATTTTCCTAATTTGAAGATCGGATGAGGGATATATGCTCGTTCGAAGATTGACGAATTTTTCTGAAACCCTGTTTCAAGTCCTTCTTCAGCACCTGTTCTTCCCAGCAAGAATATGATCGACCCTTCCTTACAATGATTGATCATTTCCTCATCCACCAGAAAAATGTTGATATTTCCATATTAAAGGTTGACCTTTTGATGTTCCAGTTCAAAACTCTCTTATTTTCAACGGGAAGTTTTTGAGCATTTAATGCTCTAACGGATACAGTACTTGGCTCCAACGTTCAGATTTGATTGAAGACTATTTAAATGGAAATATTGAAGTCTAAAAGGTTGGTGAATCAAGGAGAACAAGAAAGAAAGATCATTCAATACTCATAACAAAAGCATCCCCTGTTTTTGTACAGAATATCTACTCAAATCTGGGAGCTTTTTATTTTTGATTTTCATATCAGTTTTTGTTCTTCCCTCTTGTAATCATTGTACATTCATTATAAATATTTTAGAGAGAAAGAGAGAACCTTGTAGTGAGATTTTATATTGTATTTAATCACCTCACAAAGGAGGACAAAGCTACTGTCACTACCGTTGCCGCTGCAACCTTTCGAAGAGCAAGGTTCACGTGTTGCTTCTATCACTTCTCTGATAAAGAGCCAGGTTCTGCTTCGCCTTACAAAGAAGAATAGGCTTCGATTGGCCTTCAACAATAGTTGGTTATGCCTCACCAGTAAGAAGGTTTCCAAGTTCCGCTTCGCCTTACAAAGAAGAATAGGCTTCGATTGGCCTTCAATAATAGTTGGTTACGCCTCACCAGTAAGAAGGTCGTCAGGTTTCGCTTCGCCTTACAAAGAAGAATAGGCTTCGATTGGCCTTCAACAATAATAGGCTTCAACTGGCCTTCAACAATATTTGGTTACGCTTCACCAGTAAGAAGGTCGTTGTAACGGTTATGCCTCACCCATAAGAAGGTCGTCTTGTAAACGGTTACGACTCACCCGTAAGAAATCCGTAGTGAATTCCCAAAGGCATTTGGGGAGTGGACGTAGACCGGATTTTGGCCGAACCACTATACATCTCGTGTTGTGGTTTGCTTTTCTCTTTCCCTTCTATTTACACTTCTTACACTGTAATTGCCCTATTTTCTGCTACATATTCTCTTATTTATTTAAGTGTTAGAATTTTGTAAAAGAATCTAAAAAGGGTTAAGTTTACTGAACAACCTATTCACCCCCCCTCTAGGTTTCACCTTCGGACCAACATGAGGAACTCATTAAGGAGTGCCTCACTCTCAGGAAGGAGAATGAAAAATTAACAGAAAATTACAGTTCTCTAGAAAAGGAATGGGACATCCTTGAGAGTGACATTATTGAACGTGATTTTGAGATAACTACTCTTGGGGAGTACCAAGCTAATTTAGTCAACACCCTCTCGTCAGTTGAGAAAGAAAGATTAAATTACTTGGAAGAACTGTTTGCCTCTAGATCGAGGATTACATCGCTTGAGAGGGATCTTTTAGAGGTTACCTCTATGATGAAAAGAAGCAAAGCAGCTTCCCACATCACTGATCACTCATGATCCTTTCGCGATCGCTGTGGCCTTGGTTTCCTAGATCCCCCTTCTCGGTCCACTCTTTCCTCCCGTGACTCTAAAAGATTCATCTTTGTAAAGGCATCGTCGGCTACCCCCTCATCCAATGTACCGGATTATGTCGGGCTTCAAGGATTGAATCATGTAGTTCCCAATCAGAGGAACTGTCCAAGATCTTTCACTGTCATATCACGTAAATTGGAGAATCCTTTTCCTTTATTATCTTCTCAGGATGATTCTTCCTTGGATGATTATCCTGGAAAGAATTGTGTAATAGCAATCTCGCATGGGAAAAAGACCTTGGCTGATAACCCTTCGAGAAAAGGTTCCATTCCTGCTCCATGGTCGTCTTCCACATCCAAATCACCCTCAAGATCTAGACCACCTCCGTCGTGCTACTGCTGTTGGAGAGTAGGCCACACAAGACCAAATTGCTATCGTCTAAGAAGAGACAGGACTAGGGAGAAGCGTCATGTCCAATCTTTGGTTGGTAGGCCCACAAGTTCAGAATCACCCTCTTCTGAGCATGAGCAAGCTATGGCTTTCAGCCATTTGAATGAGCTAGCCGCTCAATCTTCATACCTTGTCGCAAAAATCGACAAGCTATCCCTGGCCATGTCTAAACCATGTTCCTTCACTCCTAGACATAGAAATAGTCCTCCTAGGAATGTATCACCTCGGACCTAACCTAGACATGTCACTATCACCCCTTCTTATAAGGACAAGCACCCCTCCAAAGAAAGTAAAATCTCATGTTACGAAATGTCCATGGAGTAAGGGGTGTCGTTATTGTTCCTTGGTGTTCTCGAACTTGGAATATGCGTTAGTAGCTGGCTGCTTCTACCAACGCATTACACAAGATGTTTTGCCACTTGCTGCTCCATATTTTTATACAACCCCAAAGATGCCCTCTGGTTGTTTGGATCTACTATTTCCTTATTCCTCAAGTGCTGCATCGTTCTATGTACCATCTTGAGATGTCAAAAGATATTTTGTATACTATATCTATTTCATTCTCTCCTCTACATGTTTATGTGCCTGACATGCTATAATAGGCATGAGTGTGTGACAAGATATCTATGACTCATGCATGTCACAATTATTTGACGGATTTTCATGGCAATTGGATTTTCTTTTATCCTGTATAATTTTGCATGTATCCATACTGCGAGTTGGTGGCCATGACATTCCATCTATTGCACACACTCCTTGGGATCATAATGCTTATAGGTCGCAAGTCGGTTCAATCTCTAGTCATTATGTTATCACCATATGGTCCTTGATCTAGATTAACCTATGTTTGTGGTCTACCTTTAGATGCTTTCCCTCGTCGTGTTTCGCATTTGAATGACCACATGTTGTAGGTGTAAGTCATTACTTTGTGTGAGTAACCACCTACGTCTAGTGTAAGTCGTCGTTTCTGTGTCCCTTCTTGATAACAACAAAAAATATATGTACGTTGTCTATACCCATTGTTATGTTTCATAATTCTCACACTCCAAAATTATGAATATAAATATATAGTGTGTTTAACCGTTTTATGGTCTGTGTTATACATGGGCAGGAGATCACGTGTGTGACTCTTGGTTAACAAGACTGAGGTTTGTGCACAAATCTTAAGGTCCAAATAACCTTAGGTTTGCCTTCTAGGTTTGAGCAAATGATTCATCTCCTTATGATCAGACTTGTTCCCATCTTGTACCTTTCCAAGCATCTTGATCCTATGCACGAAGTTCGCCATTCACCTTAAATTGAAGGTTGACATGAACCACTTACACTTGAGTTAATGCTTGCAAATTATATATTGATTCATAGATTATCTAATTTTCATGCAAATTTCTCAAGTTATATGTGCTCCTTTGAGTCTCCAGGTTGACACTTGTCTCACAGTCATGCTTATAATATGCACTCCTCTTCTATGTGTTGTATATTTTCATTTTTGCATGATGTTTCTTTGGGAATTCTCGGGTTAAGGGGGAGATATTTGGAGAGCACTTATGTGAGTGTTAACTCATTTATGAGGTTGTTTAAGCCTGGGAGGGTAGTTTCATTAATTGTTCATTTGATGATCAGCTAACACTTAAATTTATTCCCCTTTAATTTCTCTTCCTGTGCACAACAGTCGAAGAGTGCTTGAATAGTGCTCGAGCCCTAAGCGCACGAGCTGCACAAAAGAGCACGAGTGCACCCATAGGTCACTATGCGTTTAACCGAAGAGTCGTATCCATTCGTCTTCCTCTGGTTGTCCCCCTCTTGTAACCTAAACTCCATTTCTCTATGAGGTTTTATCCTTCGCCCTCGGTTCCCATCTTTGGCGTTCATCCATTTCCTATCGCCATCCCATTTAAGTCGACATTGATTTGGTTTCACTTTTTTGTTGGTCGGTCATGCTCACTCAGTCATACCTACCATGTCTGATGAAAACATGTCTCACCATCATTCAACTTCTCCTTCTCGTCAAACCTCTAGCGACATCCCATCTTCGATGGCCACTCCTGATTTGTTGACCACTCACTTCGAGGAGTTGCATACGATGCTCAAAGAAGAGTTTCTCTCACTTCATCGTTGGCTCGACTTGACGAGTATTCATCTTTAGGACCTCGATGACAGGACTACAATCCTATATAGAGATGTACAGAGTACTCGACGTCAAGTGCTTGACCATGATCGAACACTTACCAGTGTTTACTACCGTATAAGTGCAATTGATCATCGCGTCCAGAACTCTAATACATCCGTATACAGGGGCCATACCTAGGATGACTCTGTTCCTAAGTGACTTGGATGTTCCTGTGAGATGTGACGCTCTCTAGTTTGTATTTGTGAGACAAAAAGGGGGAGAAGCCCTGATAGGGGGAGAAGCTTTAGGGAGAAGATGCGTTTAAGATGCGTTTTGTGAAGGGAGATGTAGTTTTGGCATTTTGATATATATATATATATATATATATATATATACATATATATATGTATACAACCTTTATCGTTTATGACATGATATTTTTATTTTCAGTCTATTGAATAATGTAAGAACCCAGATTTATATATTTTTTCT
>JAULLF010484541.1:0-10724 GCA_035668175.1 Sarracenia flava
GGGGGGGGGGGGGAGGGGGGGGGGGTGAATTGATTGATGAAAAACTAAACAAACTTTTTAAGCACTTTTAAAAACAAACACAGTGCAGCGAAAATAACAAATAAATGGTAGAAAATTAAAGTGCTGAAAATTAAAGAGATAAGGGAAGAAAGAGATGTAAACACGATTTGTTGTGGTTCGGTCAAACTTGACCTACATCCACTCCTCAAAACCTCTTGGGAATTCACTAACGGATTCTTCGGGTGAATCAGAACCATAGTACAACGACCTCTTTATAGGTAAGGTGTAACCTACTATTTTTGAGGACGAATCGAAACCTATTATTCTTCTAGGTGAATAGTAGCCTATTCTTCTTTGCAGGCAAAGCGCAGTCTATTCTTCTTCAGTGGGTGAAGTGGAACCTCAACCGGATTGCTTGAGTAGGTGAATCGAAACCTGGTTCTTTGAGTAGTTACAGTAAGGACTTGGCTCTACTCAAAGGTAGTGGTTTTTTTCTCCTTTGTGATATGATTTACAACAATAAAACTCACTACAATAATAAATTTCTCTCTCAAGAAGATTTACAATAAATATATAATGAATGAGAGAATAAAGAATAAAGCCTTCGGCTTAGAGAGTGTAGCAGAAAACTGGAGATTTAGAGCAATAAATGATTATGAAATTGATGCTCTTGATTTTAGTGAGAGAATGATTGATAATAAATGTCTCCAATCTTATTTGATCTTTAGTCTTTACTTCTTATATAGCCTTTGAAAGAATATAGCTGTTGGATTTAAAAACTAGTCGTTTGGAGCATTTAATTCTCGAAAAATTGACTGTTGTAAGCTTCAGGATTTTGAATTTTGGGCGCAAGTGTCGACACAAATCTCTGAGGTGTCAACACAAATAGATCTAGGGAACCCTTGGGTTGACTCATACACTTGAGATGTCGACTCGATGAGATCTGGATCTGAGATGTGCAGTGCTTGGATTGACACTGACTTCTCTTGGTGTCGACTCATATTGATCTTCTAAAAAGGAAGGTTCCTCTAGTGTCGACTCATAAGTCGTTTGTGTCGACACAGTCTTCATTATCTGTCAAGGTGTTGACTCATGGTTTCTTTGGTGTCAACTTAAAACTTCTGGATTTCAAGATCTGGATCAACTAAAGCACTGGTGTCGACACATCTGTTCTTGGTGTCGACACAAACGTCTAATCCTTTTGATTTCTGAAACTGCTACTGATCTCTTGATCTTCTTGAGCTTGAACCATGATCTGTCATTTGCTTTACACTCTCCAAAGCTTCATAATATACATCTATCATCTGAAACATTGTTACTTTCACACATTCCTTCTCATTAGAACTATCATCACCAAAATCTAAATCATCAATTCTTCCAACCTTCAATCTCCATTATCTTTAACATCTTCAATCTTCTCTTGACTTTTTGATACGCTTTCCATATATAGATTTTAACTTGAAAGATATATTTTTAAATACAAGTAAATCATTAGTAACAAATCTTGGGGTTAACATCTCCTGAATAATTAAATCAATTAGTTATTATATATTAAAACCAAAATAAGGCTTGATTGAAAAACCTTTAGGCTAACACTAATTTTTAACATTTTGTTGTTCTTAAACAATTATGCCCCACAAGCTAACTATTGAAATTAGTATGTGACTTTGATTTATGCTGTAGTGGATATCTAATTATTTGGACAGATACAAAACTATCAGTGCACTAAGCATAAAATCACAGTTTAAGAGTATAACTTTTTACTCTTGTAAAATGGGAGAATTTATCATTTGATAAATGAATTGTAGGGATTGTCCTGAATTTAAAGAGATAGATTTTATAAATCTCTTATGACAAAAAAGATGAAGTGACATAGAGTTCGGTCACTAACAGTTTTTAAGTTATGAATTCATTATAACTACGGGTTTCGAGTTATGATAATGATGCTTGTTCAGATTTATGAATCATATCATAAACTTTGATGATCATGGCGATCATAATTTTTTGAGATACCACAGAAATGTGGGGGACCCTAAAATAAAGGGTAAATTGGTATCATTTGAATATGCATGCATAGAGATGCAGTTATGTTATGAAATTTATTAAATTTGATGTCTACAAGATTCATAATGGAATCTGAGTTTTTCGCTTTAGATAGCGTATGAGAAGGAGCAAGTTGCTGTAAAGTGATGGTATTGCAATATGCTTGTACGTGTGTGCCAGCGAATTATATTTATTAATTGAAATGACACAAAATATGTGTAACAATAAGTCTCATCGATATAATCATTGTAGACTCATTACCGCAAAATCACTATTCTCTAATTAAGATATCTTTACTATAAATAGTCAAAGGATAATATCGCGGATCTGCTAACCAAAAGGTTTAATTGAGATTTAGTTGATAAATTATCGAGTGGAATGGGATTAAAACCTACAAATTAAGAGTCGCCTCAATGGTAATCCAATCTAGCTGACTGGAGATCCCAAGATCTAGGTTCAAAGGGACAACTGAATTGTGTGTGATTCAGTGTTATCAGTGTGGAGATAATATCTCTTATCCATTTCTATGATAATACAGTGATACCTGCAGTGTTATTTAGGATAAGTTATGCTTTTAATCATTCTCATATCTTGAAATTCAAGTGGAGTTTAGCAGGATACTATTAATTAGAAGTTCACCTATATGAGTGAGAATGAGCCACTTCTACGAGAATGTTAAGGTTACATTCTCTAGCAGCACTCATGAAACCAAGAATTGCATAGGGCCAAAATAGGCACAACCATGAGAATAAAGTTGTATTTAGAAAGATTATATGTGAACTTTATTGTTTGACTTATACAAACAGCTGAGCAGTTCAAGGTATCGCGTCCACTGATTAGCCAGCAAGTTTGATAGTTTCTCATAAGAGAAGGTTCAAAATCAAAAACTACCCATCCTATGTGGATTTTTTTTTGTACTCTCTTTATGTCTGCATTGCCTTGCATTGTCGGTTGCATTGTTGCCCAATCAGTTTTCATTCATGTGGGGAATTTTTGAAAAAAAATGATTTAAAATCATTTTTTAATATGAATGAAAATTAATTGAAAAATAGTAATTTTATTAATTACTAGTTTAAGGGGTGCGTCCGTTGGTAGAATCTATTCAGGATGAATAGGTGTGTTATTTGATTTGTAACTATTTGGAATAGTCACGAATACGTCTACATATAAGACGTTCCGTCTTTTGTTTTGATACAGGTTTGTATTGAGTATATTGTATATATATATTGTCAGAGTCGTATCAAGAGTATACAAAGCATGTATTGGTTCGTCGTGCACGTAGATTGTAATACTTCTTCTGCACGCGAGATATCATTTTATCTTGGAGACAGGTGCTTATTCGAACACTAAGCACTGATGCGGGGCAAATTCTATCTTAAGGAGACAACGTTTTGACATTGGACTAGATCTATTTTTGTCTGGTATATAAGTCTATTTTACGGTATTATTTTATTTATCATAAATGCACAAAAAAATAAACAATATTTTCAACATTTAACTCTTAGCTTTAAACGACACTTAAAAGTTTATTAAATATTTTTTTATATATTTAAAAGTTATTTAAAGTATTTGAAAAAGTTCTCTCTTAAAATCAAATTCGACAGCGAGGCGATTACGGTTTGGCAAGGATAGAGAAAGCCAAGAAGCATAGCTTGCACTCAAAGTAGGACTCAACGGACATGTGGTGTTTGGAAAAATATTTTAAAATTTTAATTTGTACTTTAATAAAAAAAAATTAAAAAATCATACTTGTGTGCTGTAAATCTTACCTTGTAATTTGTGAATTTGACATACATAAATTGTAATATTTAAAATTATAAATTTACAAGTGTAATACTTATAATTATAATTATATATTTTTATTATAAATTTTTAAATATATAGTTTTGGTTCTACTAAGGACAGTTATTATTATTTGACTATATTATGGTCATACAGAGAGGAATAGTCATTTTGAACTTAATCAAGAAATGTTCATTTCTTTTTCTTCTTTGTTTGGAAAGATATTGGAATGGAATAGAATAGGATAAAAACATGCGGGCCACATATCATCAAACTTTTCTCTATATTTCCAAATCAACAAAATTTCCTTTCTTTCTTTCTTTCTTTTTTATTTTTTTGTAAAATTGTTGATGAATAGTAGAATATACTAGTCAAATGTAAGTGATCCATGACCGAGGAAATGACACTGGAGACCCAACCTGGAATCAGTTGTGGACCTGATTAAGAATCGATTACAAATATCCTGATCAGGCCCAAGATAACCAATATCTAAATAGAAAATTAATTGAGCAAATCAACCATCTGCTCTGCTCTATTATTCTCTGAGGTTAGATAGTTGTTTTGGCCAGCATAACGCGTGTTAGGCACACTCGATTATATGAGACTAGGAGGGTATGCTATGACAGTACGACCATAACCGTTTCGTATATAGGGACGCTGTCACTTCTCCAAATGTATAGTACAAAAGGTGGATTACAATGGGTTCAAGTATTTTTCTTGAGATATGATAATTCTTAATTTATTTCATTCTCTTTTACTTGTCCTCTACTTCATCGATAACCTAACTTGAACGTCGGAGGAACTCTGTTGAAAACACTCTGACGTCCCTTCAAAAATTTTCTTTGATATTTCAGGTGAAATCCAGATCTTGGAGGACATTTCCAAGAATTAGCTCCATCAATTGTTTTTTTTTCATATAATTTGATGATTTCAAATTGTTAATGTTGAATTCTATTTTTATTTAGTGATAAAAGATGACTATACAATTATTTTTTTTATCAGCAAAAAGGAAGATATTATTAAGGAGAATAGCACCGACAAGGAGTATCCAAATACAATCCTTCAAACACCCACCAAGCTTCCACCATTATCACAAATTGGCAAAGTACCAGAGGTGATGGAAAGCCAGGACTACAAAAAAAGAGATAGAAAACAGGATAAAAGTTAGCAGTCTGGCCAACAGCCTTAGATCAAGATCCTTTGATCAAATTAGGTCAAAGGTATTAATTCAAGACTTGGCCATGTAGGTTCTAACTGGTCAACAAGCTTTGAGTTGGGCAGGCCACCTCAGTACACCTTGCAACACCCATCAAAGCACCTATTAGTAACACCACCTAGAAGCATCGTAGTGTAGAAGCTGACAGTGGCTGGCAACACAACAAGCGAGGTTGGCAGCTTCTCCCCTAGGATGATGGGCTTCTTGAGGGGTTCATTGAGCACAAGCATGACAATAGCCAATGTCAAACCACAACCCAAGAGCATCCACCAACCACCAAGATTGGAGCCTGAATAATTGCAGTCTAACAGCCCTTCATTAAAGAATTGAAGCATAACAGATCCATTGCCTCACTAGACCCACCCTTGTCAACTGCAACCCAAGACAACTGTTAGCAAAACAGCTTCCTAAGCTAGTCAACTACTAATACTAGCTGTAAGCCATTAGCCCAAGCTAACCAACAATAAACCAGCATCCCAAGACACACCACCAACTGCACCACACCAGCTATTGCTACTACACCCACTTTACCATATAGCCACCACACATGTTGCCTAATCACAAGATACCTTGCAAACACAACAAGCACCAAAACAACAAAATTGCAACAAAGCCATCCTTGCACAAGTAGCCCAGCATCTAGGGATGAAATAAATACTGAAATATCCGAACCGACTAACCGAACTGAAGCAGAAAATTTATCAATGGTCGGTTTACTGGGGATAAAAACTACTTACGATTTTAATGTTGCCAAACTGATTAGAATCGGTTTGGTGTGCGGTTTGATACAAACACCACTGAATCCCACCAAACTGAACCGACATACATGCATATAATATAATTCCTTCCTAATTAGTAATTTTCCTTCACCTGTAGCCATTCACTTTGGGTTCACAAGAAAAACTTACAAGTTGTTGACAAAAATATTGACTGTTCAATTAAAAAGGACTATTGAATTTAGTGGTCTCATATTCTCATAATACTTTTATAAAGGGCTGTTAGATTCTAGATGCGGCTTTAGTAGGTAATGAATGTGCAGTTTTTTACTGATTTTTACTAGACTATGAATATTTTTTTGTTGCTAGTTTTGCCATCTTTTAGACTTTGAACTAATTGAATGAAGTTGAATTAGCTTACAATCATCCAAAACCAATAAAAAAATCCTCTAAATGAGATCGATTTTCAACATAGTAGCCAAGGTGTTTGATTGATGATAAATGTAAACCGACCATATCAGTTCATGGTGTCTTAATCTACCAAAACCGACCGAATAGACCGCTTGCATCCCTGCATAAGCAGCCCAACAAAGCCATCCTTGCACAAGCAGTCCTGCAAAGCCATCCGCTCACCTCCAAGCAAGCTTTAAAACACTTGCTCTGGACATAGTTAAGCCAATTAAAGTTTAAATTTTTAATGGTTTCCACATTGAACAAAAATGCCTTTATAGTCTATGCATTAGGATCAATGTAGGCTTTGACCCATGTATCAGCTTGGATTTTAGTTTTGTCAGCCACTTCCTCACAAGACATCACCACTTGTCAAAAAATCCTAGCATTTCTAGCCATCACCATTCCATTATTAGACTCCAAACTCTCCAGGATAGTGGATAAGAAGATGGCTGCAAATTTCTACTGTGGATTCTCATAAAACCCATAAATTGCATACATTCGGAGAGGATATATGCCATTTGGCTGGGAGGTCCTTGGTGGGAATCCTATTGTGCAGGGTTTCTCAAAGAAAAAGCTAGACTTTTGGTGGGGTAAAGTTCACCTAAGCCTCCTTAGGCTTAGCACTTGGCATTACAGAGGCTTATTTAGCCAGGTCATATAAGGATTTGATAGAGAAAACCCCCTTGACCCCTCCCTTCTACACCATCATATCTTCCTTTGCTGGGTTTGGTTAATGGAGACTAAGAGTAGATAGCAGCTATTGGCAGTTTAGCTCTTTGCAAGAAAGTAGTTGCCTCTTGAATTTGAGTCCCAAGAGAGCCCTTACCGACCTGGGTCATAAATCTCCATGACTTAGGCATCTTTTTGCAAGGATAAAGAGAACAATCTTGGAAATTTGATTAATGGGGGGCCATCATCTATACACATGTCTTTCCAGAAGCTAATAAGGGATCCATTCCCTATCTTTAGATGACAATGAGAGCCAATAATGTCTCCCTGAGCCCACTCCCCTCATGACCACTACTAGTTAAGCCCAGTAGAAGGATGTCTTTCCAGATGCTTGAC
Source organism: Sarracenia flava (assembly GCA_035668175.1). Lineage (NCBI taxonomy): Eukaryota > Viridiplantae > Streptophyta > Magnoliopsida > Ericales > Sarraceniaceae > Sarracenia > Sarracenia flava. The sequence goes on from JAULLF010484541.1 coordinate 7,276, forward strand.
TAGACCATTTCATGCCTTCCCCCAGCTAAGGAAACCACTGGTTCTTCTCCTCTTCATGTTTGCTGTAGATGACATCCCTTCTAAGGGAGTTTTTATCAGTTCCAAACCCCCACCACCATTTCAAGAGAAGGGCTTCATTCTTAATCCTCAAGTTAGCAACCCCTAAACCTTCAGCATCTAAACTCTGGGTAGTGATTGACCAATTGAGTAGGCTAACCTTCTTAGAGGTCTCATCACCTCTCCATAAGAATCTCATTTGAATCCTATCAATTTGAGCTAGCACCCCTTTCGGGATTCTGTACAGGGATAAGTAATATATAGGTAGGTTAGATAAGGTGGACTTAATTAGCTGTAACTTTCCAACCCTTGACAAAAGTTTCTTCTTCTAAGGAACTAATTTCTTTTTATACTTGTCTAAAATGGGCTCCCAATGTTTACCCAGCCTTAGATTGATCCTTCTGGGCATACCCAAGTATTTCATAGGAAGACTGCACACTTGGCAGTTGAGGATGCTAGCCAATGAGTAGGCATTTTTTGATGACACCCTCACTCCATAGAGGACACTTTTAAGGTAATTGATCTTCAGTCCATAGCACAACTTAAAATCTCTAAGGAGTCTCTTGATTCTTAGGACTTCAATCTCTATGGGGGCTACAAAAATTATTGTATCGTATGTAAATTTCATATGGACGATCTTCATATTCTTGTGTCTAATCTCTTTACCTTCAATTAGCCATGAATTCAAGGCATAGCTGAGTATTGCATTAAGGTCTTCTGTCACCAAGTTGAACATGAATTGCGACAATGGATCTCCTTACCTCAGACCATTCTGCATGGTGATTTGCTTGGATGGAGAGGCATTAACTAGTATAGAAAATGAGGATGTTGAAATGCATTGGTGAATCCAGTTGCACTAAATCTGCCAAAAACCCACGTTCTTCATTATGTTACACAGAAACTCCCAGCTTACACAATCATAGACTTTTTAAAAATCAAGTTTAAGGATGATACCATCCTTCTTGCCCTTCTTCCAATCATCAATTCTTTCATTCACAATTAGAACTTCATCAAGATTGTACCTCCCCGAGACAAAGGGAGCTTGTTTCTCATTTATCAATTGAGGTAGGACATGTTTAAGTCTTCCAGCTAAGACTTTGGATAAAATTTTATAAATTGAGCTAATAAGGCTGATTAGCCTGTAGTCTCCTAGGGACTGGGGGCTTTCATTCTTTGGTATGAGAGAAATGAAGGCTACATTAATGCATCTAGGCAGTCTCCCATTCCTGTGGAACTCATGCATGATAGCCATCACCTCCACCTTCAATACACCCAAAAAGGATTTGAAGAATAGCATGGTAAATCCATCTGGCCCAGAGCTTTGGATCCCCCATAGCTGCAAATAGCTTTGTAAGTCTCCTCCACTGAAAAAGAGTCTTCAAGGGTCTTGCTACTCTTAGGTTCTAGGACCTTCAACAGATGGTTTTGGAGTGTAGGCCTCTTGCAATTCACTTGAGAATACAACAGTTTAAAATGATTGGCCATTGCATCTTTGATGACCTTTGGTCTGACAATAATTCTCCCATCTTGGTTAATCTGGTTGATTGCATTCTTTGTGTATCTTCTAAAAGCCATGGCATGGAAGAAGGAAGTGTTCTCATCCCCAAGGTTAAGCCACATTTGCCTCCACATACTCTCCTCTCTTCTTTGTAAGGACTATAGCTTAGCTCTCAAGTCTTTTAACCTTAACATGTCTTCTAGGGATGCATTGTTGGTTTCTTCAGCTTTTTCAATAACAAGAATCGCACTCTCAGTGGTGGCTATCTTAGTGTCAGTTTTCCCAAAGACCTCCTTATTCTAGATTTTGATCTCATCCTTCAAGTGTTTTAGTATGCTATGGAACTTAAACCCCACCCACTCCCATTTCCTAGGTCTTATGTGCTAGATCTTTGAAGGATAAGACCTTCAACCAGGCATTAGAGAATTGAAAAGGCCAGGCCCTCCAATATTGTTGCTCATCAGAGGGGTAGATGGGTCAGTGGTCATAAAGAGATCTTGGTAAATCCCATAGTTGAAGCTTGAATTTATTAAGCCATTCTTGGCTTAACAAGAACCTATCAATATTACTAAGAACAAGACTAGCTTGCATATTAGACCAGGTATATAGCCTCCCAAGCATTGGCAGATTTTCTAATTGCATATCTTCAATCCATGCTTTGAAAGGCTTCATCCCATTATTGACCCTCAAGCAAGCTGTTCTTTCTCCCATGGACTTGATTTCATTAAAGTCCCCACCCATACACCATGGTTCTGTTAGCAAGGCCTTCAGTGAACTAAGCCTAGCCCAAACCTCTCCTCTTGTAGCCATAGTACTAGGACTATACATGTTACATATGTTACAGTGGATGCTACCATGAATATCCCCTTGGAGAACTATATAGTTCCTATCAAGAATTCTCCGCCTTACCACAAAGAAATTAGTGTCCCATATACAAAGGATTCCTCCTGACCTATCTATAGATTCAACCTCATCCCAGTTAAAGCTCTCCCCACCCCGCAAGGCTTTGACACTAGTTAGATTGATAACTTCCAACTTAGTCTCTTATAAGAGTATCATCTGTACATTTCCACTTTTTATAATCTTCATCACCATCCTTCTCTTTTCCTTCCTTCCCAAACCCATAGCATTCCATGACAGAATTCTCATGTTGGGCAGGGTGGAAAGGGTCCCCTTCTCAACTTTGGGCTTGCTTCCTCTAAGGCCATCACAGTAGTAGCTACTTATACCTTATTTCCCTCATAATTTAGGCCCATAATCTGGCCTAATTCTAAGAATTTCTCAGCCTCCCTAATCATAAAATTATTTCTGTTCACTATATCCCGAGTTGATAAAGAAGATTGTGCATGAATTTGAGTAGAGCATCCCAGAGCATGCCTATTTTTCTTCCTCCCTTTTGTTTTGCCACTTTTTATACTGATAAGTCCCAATTCAAGTAAAAGTTTCTTCTTTCTTCCTTTTCCCCATTTGGTGATTAACTAGCGGTTGGGGGACTGTGCGGGGCAGCCTGCCTCCCCCTCACTTAGGAGGTAATATTCCTCAGGACAATTCCCTTGGACTTGGTGCTGGTTACCACTCTTGTATATCACCTTCTCTTTGAAGTCTGATTGTTGCCCTGCATCCTCCTTCATGAATTGACTTACTCTAATTAGCTCATTTGCAGTCCCTTTCTCCAATGTAGGAACTGTTAGTTCTATGTTGGTGACAGTTTCTGCACAGTCCGCTCAAGCGGAGGTGAGACCGCTTGAGCGGTTTACGTTTCTGAAAACCTCTCACATTTTTTACAAATTAAAGTTGATTTTTGGGTTAATATTTTGGGCATGGTCTGGACATGATGTTAGAGGGTTTTTGATCTACTTAAACTTGGAAATTAGATTTTAAATCTTATGATTTT
>JAULLF010485640.1:0-10722 GCA_035668175.1 Sarracenia flava
TGAAGTTTTGGTTGAGGGAGTCAACTTCAGTTTAATTAATGGATCTTTGAGATGTTTATTTTATTAAGTAATAAATTATCCGGAGTTGATGTGTTACAAATGGTATTAGAGTGTTAGGTTCGAATACCTTAGAACCATGGGAAAGGTGCGCTACGCTGAGAGGATTGACTTGCATGTTGCATCCATGTTTTTGGTATGTTTGCATGCTTGTTTTGTATAGGTTATGTGATTACATGGGCATGGAGGTAGGACTTTGAGGATGATACTTTTGACTGTTGCACCAGATTAACTGTTTTGGGAATCCAATTAGAAAGGCATATAGTTAATGCACATTCTAGTCAGAAATCCAAACGAGTTATTCGGATTAAGATATCATTTCAATTTATTAAAATTAATTTACCAAACAAAGTACTTTAAACCCAATTTAACTTTAGCTAAAAACACTAAAAAAAAAATAAAATGCTAGTTTTTAAGTTAGTTTCCAATCGGGTTCTAAATCAATGATTAGCAATATTGACTTTTTAATTTTTGTAGATAAAAATATCAAAAAAAAAACTATGATTGTTTGTTTGATAAAAATGTAAAAAACACTAAAAAGCTAAAAAAATCAAATTAAAATACAAATTTCTAGAACATTCTATTCAAATTTCTACAATTTTTAAAATATAATAATACTACTCTTTATTCATATTATATTTACTACTATTACCAATTACCTATTATTTTTAATATCAAATATATATAGGTAAAATTATGTGATAATTATTTAATAGTACCATATTAAGAACTTCTTTTTAACTAGATACCTAAGACTTTGATAATATTTTTTTATGTCCTACTTTTAAATTTTAACACATTATTGGTCTATTTTGCCCTTATATTAAAAAATTAAATTTAAGAGACCTCACCATCTCTCTCTCTCTCTCCTCCTCCACCACCGTCGTCGACCACCACCGCCGCCGACCACCACCACCACCACCACCACCATCATCGACCACCACCACCACCACCGCCACGATATGAAAACTAATGTACCTATACAACAATTTGCAAACAGTGTGCAAACAATGTGCAGAGTTTGTATTGGATTGCATTCCATTGCATTGCAAAACAATGTGCAAACAATGTGCATAGTTTGTATTGCAATGCAAACTGTTATATAATGCAATATAAACAGGTATAAAAACTACCTTTTCATAGGAGTTTTCATTGTCAATATAACACTTTTCATAGAGGTTTTCATAAGAGTTTACATAGGAGTTTTCATTGTCAATGTACTACTTTTCATATGAGTTTTTCATAAGGGTTTTCAATAGGTTTTCATAGGAGTTTACATAGGAGTTTTCATTGTCAATATATCACTTTTAATTGGACTTTTCTTTGGGATTTTAATTGGATTTTTCATTACTCTTATTCCAGTTTTTATTGGAGTTTACATATGAGTTTCATTGTTTATATACCACTTTTCATAGGAGTTTTTATTAGACTTTTCATTGCCTACGTACTAATTTGCATTGGACTTTTCTTTGGAGGTTTTATTGGACTTTTTATTGCCTACGAACTATTTTGCATTGGACTTTTGTTTGGAGTTTTCTTTGGGGTTTCTTTAGGGTTTTCATTGATTACAAATATTGTCAATGAATTTAACATTGGAGTTTACATTGCATTTTATATTGTAGTTTACATTGCATTCAATATTGGAGTTTACATTGCACATGCACTTTGGATTGGAGTTTACGTTGGAGTTTACATTGGAGTTTACATTGCACACTACACTTTGGGTTAGAGTTTACATTCCACACTGCACTTTGGATTGGAGTTTACACTGCACACTGCACTTTGGGTTGAAGTTTACGTTGCACATTGCACTTTGGATTGGAGTTTACATACTAGTTTGTAAACTAGTATGTAAACTCCACTATTTGATTACCAATATGTAAACAAGTATGTAAACTCCTGTATTTGATTACAAACTAGTATGTAAACTCTAATCCAAAGTATTGGAGTTTACATACTAGTTTACGTATTCGTAATCAAATACTAATTTGTAATCAAATATTGGAATTTACATACAAGTTTACAAATTGGTAATCAAATATTAGAGTTTATATACTAGTTTGCAATCAAATATCAGAATTTACATACTAGTTTACATACTTAGTTTACATATTGGCAATCAAATATTAGAGTTTACATACTAGATTACATACTAGTTTAAATATTGGAAAGTGGTACATTAACAATGAAAACTCCAATGTAAACTCCAATCCAAAGTGCAGTGTGCAGTGTAAATTTCAATGTAAACTCTAATATTAAATGCAATGTAAACTAGAGAAGCTAGGAAAATAAAAATAAAAATAAATAGAAAAAAAAAGAAAATGGACCATCACAGCCGAATCATTTTTAGCCTAGGAAGTTGGAAGAGGCTTTTTATCAAACACCTTGGTGGCATCATTCATTGAGTTCTTATTCTCCACAAATTGATTATTCCTATTGTGGTCCACACAATTGGATTTCAACCCATCCACAACATTGCTAACAGTCGAATTCAAAACAGCAAAATCAGATTCAAACAAGGCGTCTTCTTTTTTTTTGTAACTTCAGCCAACACACCTCCATTTTTAGGTTCGTTTCATCATATTGGATCAAAAAACTAAAAAAAGGTAAAAATGAAAAATAAAAAATAAAAAAGCACACCAAAAAATTAAGAGGATCTTAGCAAGAAGATCATAAAGTTGAGAATTTAGAAGGGGAATGTTGGGCAAGATCAGGAATTCATTTCCGAATTTACCTTGTTCACCGAGCAAAACAGCGAACGCCGAGAACATGGCTGCACTGCAGACGAGCTACAACTTCTGCGTAGAGGAAAACAAGGTGTGTAACTGCGAAGTTGATCGCAGTGTAGAGAACTTCAAGTCTCTGGTCGCGTGGATAATTTTATATGCAAAGTCAGATTAAAAAAAAGAGCGACCGACTCGATCTCCGGCACATGGATGCCGACGGTGGCAACGAAGATGCTCCGATTGAGCCCGCCGTCCTTCCTCCCGCACGGGGGTGAGATGATGACATGGACAGATCTGACTCTGAGAGAGAGAGAGAGAGAGAGAGAGAGAGAGAGAGAGAGAGGATGTTAACGATGCAGATGTCGAAGTCGGTGATGAGCAGAGGAGACGGCGTCGGAGGAGGAGGAGAAGACGGTACCGGAGGAGAAGGAGGAGGAGGATAGACAAAGAGAGGTGGTGATCTCTTCAAATATGGCGTGATATATATATTTGATAAGGAAATTATGAAAATGATAATTTAATTACAAATGGGCAAAATAGTCCAATCATGTCTTAAAATTTAAAGAAAAAGGACCTAAAAAAATATTATCAAAGTCTTACGTATCTACTTAAAAGGAGGTTTTTAATATGGTACTACTAATTTGTTAGTCTAAATGCTTTTCAATCAAGCCTTATTTTGGTTTTGACATATAACAACCAATTGATTTGATCATTTGGTTGTTAGTGGTTTTAACTTGATTAAATCATTTTAGAAATTTGGTTTTGATAGATATATCAATCATTAAACCATTATCATTTTGAAGTCTAGTTTTGATCGATATAACGACCACTAAATAATCTTGATGATTAATTAAGACTCTAACATTAACAATTATGTGATTCAGTAATTAAGGAAATTGTTAGCCTTATTAGTGTGTTAACTCTAATGACTTGTTTACTTGAGAGAAAATATGTTTCAGGTACAATTTTTTGAAGCTAAGCAAAAGTCAAGAGAAGACAAGGATTGGCTTCGGATATTGAGCAAGGAAGATCAAAAGAACGGCTGAAGAAGAAATCTAGATTCAAGCTCAAGTACAGTGTCTGAAAGATCGAGAATCAAAGGGCCAAGCTATTTGAATCGATATCGAGGAGGATTGGGCCGATGCCCAGGTGGTATTCTCTATGGATCAAGGCCACAGTAAAGAAATGGGTCGCCTCCTTCAAACAAATGAGTCGTTGTCACGTCCTGACCTTTTTAAATAAATATAACTCAAGTGAGTCAGATGTAGACTGGGTCACTCACTAACTGGAAGCAAGATAAGATTATAATTAAGACAATTTCTATCGAGAAAACCCCATGTTTTGTCAATTCAAAGTTCTTGCTTTTGAAACCACCTCTTTTTGGAATAAAACCACAAAATACTACATTTTTAAGGTTTAGGGCATAGCCCAGAACATTAAGCAAAAACTTGATTTTATTGTATTCAAGCAAGTTTAAACATCACTAAGATCATTCGACCCATCAAGAGATATTACCAAATACTAAGGCAACATCCAACTACAACTATAAGCTAAAACTCACAATTTAAAGTTGATTTAAATTAACCAACTACACCAAAATACCCCAACGTCTCTTAATAAGCATGCAACATAATGTATGTGGCCTTATGACCTTACAATCATCCAGAATTGAAATAGAACAAGCCTAGTGTTAATCTATTACATTCCTTCAAAAATGATTGAACAAGAACATAAATCTAAAGAGATAAAGAAGCATGCTATGATCAAGATCCACCAATTCCCTCGTCAAATGTGACTTGGGAGAACTTCTCATCCATGTGTCTAAGCTTCATCAATCTCCTCGCCATGATCACCTGGAATGTTGTTTTAAAACAACATTATGAGCCATAGCTCATAGGAAATATGATAATCAAAGGTGCATGCATGCTATGCAAGGTGATTATGCAACAATTTAAGTATAACCATAACTTAAAGTAAGGTTGGCTTATCATATCCAAAAAGTCAATTTCGTTACATAATTAACTTTCATTGGAATAAGCATAGGCCTATTCTTATCAACACTACTCAACCACCCTCCAAAAGCCCACAAATATTATACAAGGCAAGAACATGCTACATGTGCATGAGCAAGCCTCTAATCAAGGCTATGCCTAGGCTTATCCAAGTCAATCTCCGTCACATGCTTGCATTCTTAATATAAATTAATATGCAAGGTTAATATATGTTATACAAACATAATTACTACCCAAAATCAAGGTATGCCTAGGCTTACCTATCCAACCGTCAATATACCGCAACTCGAATTTCGAACAACATAGATATATTTATGTCCAAATCAACTTTCATGTGACCTAATTATATCTAATCAAGGTTAACTCCATAAAATTAGGGTTAATTAATTTATTTTCCCCAATTTCCATCAAACCCTCAAATCATAAACCCTAGGTTCATGCATGATTTATTGTAATCAATTACTTAATAAATTGATAAGGCAACATATTTCGTAGCATGCTAAACTAGCATACACAATAATATAATTACGCTAATATCAACCAAGGATTTCCTTTTTTTTCTATTTTCGAATTTGTATAAAAAATTCAATGAAACTTAACCGAATCGAAAATAAACCATATATAGCAACTTACTAATCTAAAATTAGCACAAATCCTACCTTGGAGGACAAAAATCAGCAAATCGAGCAAGGAAATGGACTGGTATTGCGCAAAAAGCTACTGTCTCCGCTGCTCCGTTCTCTTCTTCTTCTTCTTCTTCTTCTTCTTCTTCTTCTTCTTCTTCTTCTTCTTCTTCTCTCTCTCTCTCTCTCACACACACACACACACACACTCTCACCGGTGGCAAGGAGAGACGCCGGTGGCAAGGAGAAGTGCCGACGGCAATGGTAATCCCTCCCCCTGTTTCGGTTCAGGTTTTGCTGCTCAAAGGAAACAACCCTCTCCCTCTTCCACTCACACACCGACGACAAGGGCCACGCCGACGACAAGGGGTGTCAGCACCGGTGGGATCTCCTTCTCTAGCCTGTGAAATCCCTCAGCTCTGCACTCTCTCCCTCCCATTTGTTGTTGTGCGGTGCATAGAAGCAGTTCACGCTGCTTATAACAATTCAGTTGTATGCTACTCGTGCCCTAGCACGCTAAGCGCTTGTTTGGCCGCAGTTTTTTTTTCTAGATTTGTTTTATTATTATTTTTGAATATATATAAGGAATATATATAACGAATATATATATATATATACATGAATACTCTCCAAACAAAAAATGATAAATTTATTTTCTTTTTGTGCCAAACAAGAAAATATACATTGAAATATATATTTATATATGTATGAACATATAAATACATTTATCACCCACCATTAAAATTTTTTTTTGAATATGGTTTTAAAATCTTGTGACCTGATTTAAATAATTAAAAGCGAATTATTAAAAAAAAGGTCACGGTATTACAACCTACCCTACTTGGGAGATTTCATTCCCGAAATCAACGTAGCTCAAGACGAGAACAAGTCTGGATATCTCTCTCGAACATAGGACTCCCGTTCCCACGTCGCCTCGTTCTCGTCATGGTGCTATCACAACACCTTGACATATGATAAGGTCTTGCCTCGCAAAACCTGATCTCGATTATCTAGAATCTGCACAGGCCTCTCGTCATATGAAACATCATCATCAACCCTCAAGTTAGACCAATCAAGCACATGCGATGGGTCCGGTTCATATCTCCTCAACATGGAAACATGGACAATGTCGCGAACTGATGATAACTACGGTGGAAACCCCAAGAGATAGGCCACCTCCCTGATCCTCTCCTCTATAGAAAATGGTCCGATGTGACGCGGTGATAGCCTGCTGCTCTAACCGAACCTCATCTTCTCTTTCTGCGAGGAAACCCGTAGGAAAACATTATCACCCACGGTGAACTCCGAAGATCTCCATCTCCTATCCGCATAACTCTTCTGGTGATTTTGAGCCACAATCAGTCTCTATCGGACAGTCACCACCTTCTCCGTCTTCTCTCTAACCATGTCGGGCCCTGAAAGGATCAAATCTCCCACGTCTGCCAAACAGATAGGCAATTTGCATAACCTGTCATACAACGCCTCGTATAGAGCCATCTGCATACTGAATTGATAGTTGTTAGTATAGGCAAACTCTACCAAAGGTAGGTGGTCCTCCCACAAACCCCTCGGTCACCTCACTAATCAACCTTAATTTCTAATTGGGCAAACTCTCTCGCGATTGCCCATAACGCACAATCCAATTTGGTCAGTTATATAACACTCAAATGGTGCTGTCTATATACCCACATATGGCCAAAAACTCTGCTCAAAACCAGAGAGTCTCACTCAGAGACGAAGGAAATCTAAGCCTCAAACACCATAGGACTTTCCTGATGTATGATAGTCTCATTCTGTAGCGTACGACAGCCCAAACGGTTCCTCAACCATATACGGACCCACGACAAGACTATGCAACCCAAGCAGGATGATGTAAAACAACATAATGAACAGAGGATCGCTCGAGCACCAATACATCCAGGCTCTCAACGGTTAAGCTCACGCTAAGAGCTCTACTAATCAAACGGGTGTAGCCACGATCAACCTCCAAAGCCAAAAACATGGCCGCAAGCATCACCTCCCAGCTCCCCTTTGTGTCTATTAAGTCAAACCTGGACCAGATCTTACCGAAACGTACTTCCCCTGATTCATCACGGTACCACACCGCACCAACTGATCCATTCTCACACGGCGTGCCAAGAATGTTGTTAAAAGCCAAAGATGGATCTAGTTCGTCACTCGTACGAACCTGCTATACACCACTAACAATGCATCTAGCGCATCACGTATGATTCGCTGAAACCAACCCATGCCCCAAGCAACGTAGTCACGACCTGCACTACTGGTCATAACTTGGCATGCATGGCATACATGCACTACCGCAAGAAGTTCTCACCACTTAGAGAAAGATGAAGGGATTCCAGTTTCCAAACTCTCGCATTAAACATCAAACCACCCGACGTTGTATCTCCTCAATAGGTGAGGGGTACGCGTGTAACCTTCCTAAGCACTCCCTGAAAGTTGTCAAGGTCACCAACTCGTCACACCCGTGATCTCATGGTACCATAAACCAGAGATTGGAGCCACCAACTAGAAATAGTTGGTCACCCCCGATACTTTTACTCGTCACTCGATTGTCATTAAGACACCAGTAATTCATTGTAACACATCGACTTAAGATCATGTTTTTAATTCATCTTAGGTCTGAATTAAACGATGAACTTGAGATGACTCGATGTTACATCAGCCACCTACACTTCCGTTTTGCCATGCTGACCACGTGATACGAGCCCTCGCTCAACCCTTACGAGTATCGTCACCACCACTCAAACAATCAGAACCTCATCCTGTAACATCCTCAGGTATCCTTTTCCTAGGCAAGCATCATATCTATAGGGCTCCAATGTCTTGATCTTGACTGTCAAACAAGCTATAGTTGTTTCCATATCAACGGGTTAATGAATCCTAGCTCGTCGAAACCGAACTCTACAGAACCGCCCAAGCACCACGGGAAGTATGAGTCTCAAAGGAATCATGCACCCACACTTCTCGTTTCCCAGAAGAATCAGCCGACATGAATCTTGATGTCAACTAATTGAATGAATCCACTGCCAAACTGACATCCAAGGTAACCCACAAGGGATTACAATGGGCTCAAAATGCCAAGAGCGCCTTAAGAGAACTCAAACACACAACTCACCTCAACAAACCCCCAAGGGAGCTACAACTCTATCCATCCAGAATGTGGGTCGAGAAGCATTAGCACCTACTCACTCCACATAAGATCTTTGACTAAGCCAATGGATACTCTTACTGACTCGACTCACTTCCTCATACAAAAGGGGCAGAGGGATGAGCACTCACCGAGGATCGTGAGAGGATATACTCGCAATCGTGACACCGTCATACTGACTCTTACTCCCAAGCATCATCAAAAGACCATCACACGATACTGACCTACAGGATCCTCAGTCCCAGCAAGGCCCAAGGGTTACCAATAACCAACTCCAGGAAACTACCAGTTCACCAATCATCACTCAGATGTTAGTAAACATCGTCGTGTTTCACCATTAGAAGTCCCCGCTTACCAGTAAAGCCTCGATCTACACCAACATCTAAACCCAGTTGAGCGAATCCTCAACGCGTTCCTCGTCATCAAGCTGACCACACCTCTCAGGCGTCTATCACTAAGCCAACGATTAGCTATAGGTGGACATAAGGAACCAAACTGAATCCTCAAAGGATATAAAGGTTACTCCTCAAAGCCATGCCACCACATCATCAACCCTGGACACCTCCCTCTGTCTAGGACATATGCCAAAGATAAAGAACTCGGGTACCCGTCATAAAAAAAATACATGACGGTACCGAATCATCACCTCGATCTCCCCCAAAGAAGAATTGCCCTCTCTCTTGGAGATAGGTGATGACCTATCAATGGTCACAACCGTCACATGCCCGTAAGGCAGCTAAGTAGTCCATCCCAAGGATAGGCAGCTCAACCTAACACAACCATCTCACTTACACGTCAGCGACTCTTTCACATCGCATCTATCTACCACCGAGAAAGGTATCTCAAGTGATCACACCGTCACCCAGGGGAAACCAACAGAGTTGGCCATCGGCCTCCAAATCATACACCTCTGCATTCCCTAGGGGAAACATTCCCACACCACAAGCCGTTGATCGTCCCGACGATTAATAGGCTATACGTAATCGTAGCCCTTATGGCTGCGATCACATCGATGATACCGTAAGCACCGGCTCACTCATCCGTCATAGGTGGATCTCTTAGAAAAGGATCCCCAACTGTGATAGGAGAACCCTATCCTCTCTCCATAAGACCCGAAAGACTCGCCAAGGGCGTCCAGGTCATATAACGACCACCCTGTCTCGACAAGGTCCACACTTCATCAAATGAAGGCATTCCGTAAACTTAAACTCCTAGTGCAGTCCACCAACCTAACACATGTTACTAGTGACTACACGGCGTCAACACAAACATCAAGAGTGTCTCCCAAAATGAGAAGACTCTCAAACAAGACCTCTATCTCGAAAGGTCACAACACACTATGCTACCACTACGTTCCCGTCCACATCACCTCGTGCAAAGACTTCTGCCTATGCACGCTAGGCCGCACTAGGCCTACAAGCAAAAATAAGGTACAAGATCGCACGACTCTCAACACATAAACCTCCATAACTATTACAGACGTACCTGAATGGTCATCTAATACATACATATATATGCCTACTCAGCACTATAATCCTACTCCTACATGTAGAAAATATCACTATCTAAGAGGCAACTACCCAACCGTAGGTCGAGCATAACTCATCATCGTAACCTTATCCCACGGATAAGTTAACTCATGTCCTAAGGACAAATAGATCAAATATAGCTCATAGTCATAGCCTCATCCTCGGGACAAGTCCGAACATATCCCAACGATCGATAGGCCAAGGGTCAAACATGCTAACAGATATATCAAAGGAATGTATATATCAGATAAGCATCATCACAAGTCATCACACACCGAGGAGGCTCGTCAGAGTGATATCTCAATCTGAATCACTCACCTGGATTTTTAAGTAGAATGTTTATTAGCTAGTCGCCTTTCCAAAGAGAACCTCAAACCAGTAAATCTAACGCCGAAGCAAGAAATACCATGCTTAAAGTCCTACCTCCATACCCACATAACCACGTAGCACGTGCATATAAATCAGGTAGCACACATGATATGAATGTAGCATGCAAATCATCTCTCACGATATGGCACACCCCTTCCCCCACGGTTCCAAAGTATTCGAGCCTAAGCTCTGATACCAAGTTGTCACGTCCTGACCTTTTTAAATAAATATAAC
>JAULLF010487841.1:0-10712 GCA_035668175.1 Sarracenia flava
AGAAGGAGGTTTCTATTCACCCTATAGAATATTAGGTTTCACTTGACCTGTAACAAGAGAGGTTTCTAAGCCTACCTATAAAGATTGCTTAGTGGAAATTTCTCAAGTGTTATCTTGAGAGAGAGGACGTAGGCCGGGAATTGGCCGAACCTCTATACGCCTTGGTATTGTGGGTTTGATTTCTCGTCTCTTTATTTCTTTATTTCTTGCATTATATTTTGTTTGTTTCCGATGCATCTTTGTTTGCTAGAACTAAGTTTTAGAGAGACCGAAAAAGTTTAAAATTGCCTACAATCTATTCACCCCCCCCCCCCCTCTAGGTTGCTTATACCGGACCAACAACGTGTATCGATATCAGGGTAGGGTATCGGGTTGATTGATTAGAACATATCCTGTATGTTCTTATGTTTATGATAGTCGTTATCATGTTTCTGGTTCTCGTATCCGGTGGGTGGGTACAATGTTTATAGGACTATACGGTTATGTATATCTGGTGGTTGGTGTTTGATTTTCTGTATGTATATCATGTTTTGTTTAAGCTTATGCCTTTTTTACCTAGTTCGGTGTACAAGCGGTAGGCTTGGATCTGTTATTTATACGTGTTGTATAAATTGTTATATCTTGCTTATAGATATGATTTAGCATGAGGTTTGCTAGTTGTTGATATTTGGAGTTAGAATATTCTGTAAACGGTTTAAGTTTGGACCAGTCACTTAGACTTGGGTATTTTACTTATACTCGTTGTATAAGGTGTTTGGATTATGTTATATTGCTTTTCTACAATTATGATGATGCGATAACTGTATCTTTACCGGTTTCAGTTAAACTGTACATTCATATCGCATGTCATCCACATAAAGCATGTTTAGTCAACCGGTAGTTTGTTTCCTACGAGCCCGTGGCTCATGTTGTCTTTGACAATGCAGGTGATCGCAGCAGGGACGTATCTAGCTGAGGAGGGAGCTCCTGGAATATCTTTATCTTTATCGCTTTAGAGCTTATGCTTTAGCTTTATTTTTGGTTTACAACCTGTTTATGCCTTGCTTTCGGTTTAGTTAGTTTGTACCTTGCGTTTAGACGCTGTTGCATCCAAGCACTTGGGCCTTAGTTTATTTATTTATCTATTTTAGTATGTTCATATACTGCTTGTGGTGAGACCGATGTGCCGGGTGGGTGATTTGGGTCTCGTTTGGCTGGGTTAATGCTTGGTAGAGATGCATGATAGTTAGGTTTTCTTTTGTTTAAGAAAAACTGATTTTTTTTTGGAAATGTTTGACAATCAACGGTACCCTATTTTCTGGGCAGTCCGAAATGATAGAGATGCATGAGCGCTCGAGCGGTACCCTATTTTCTGGGCAGTCCGAAATGGTTCGATTTTTTGTAAACTTTGAGGGCACAATGGCAAGATTTTGGGAAACTTTTCAAGTATAGTTTTTATACTATTTTCAGTATAAAATGGTTTTATTCGCCAAGGCATTGTTTGGATTAGAAATGGTTTAAAACTTAAAGGTTTTTCTTAAGTTTTAATTGGTTAGTTTCGGTTTCGGCTTGTTTAAGCTTTTGATTTCGGGTTCCGCGATTAATCTCTAGTGCACCAGGTTTTGGGGCATTACATACAGGACTTGGGCTAATCACACAGGAAATCCGGTATCGCTTACTCTGTCCCCGAGTTTGATCATTTCTCGTACGAATCATAACTTACTCCACTAGAGGTCTTGACTAAACTCCCGGCCCTAACTCGATTATGTCTCGAGTTTCCAATTATCACTTGCACTGATATCTCCCCACGTTTAAGATACGAATTCCCAATAATTAAATTAGGTTACTGACAACCGGATTTAATTATCCTCTTATCCTCGCAGCTGCAGCGCTTAACTTATTGAGTGCGTCAGATCAATCGATCCACTGGCCAGATTTGACATAATCAAACTTATAACCAAAGCACACAAGGGGGAACTCCTCAACCTAAATCGAATATGATTTCCATCAGCTGATTATCAACCATCGATTAAATAACGACAGTACCTAACCCATCGGTCATATTGATGTCAATATCGAAATCTCAGCCATTGGTGACTAAAAGTACTATGCATTACCTAAATATGATTCGATCAATCACGTCAGGATTAAGAGTTCGTGCAATACATGATAATACATGATGTGGATCAATTCATGTAGTCAGTATAGAATTGATCATACTATCGATCCCGCTCAACGCACTCCAAGTGTACTAGCACATCGAGCTCAAACATCAAATTCCCAGACCGAAATTCGAGCCGTTCGACCTAGCCAAGACCAGCTACTATAACGATGTGCTATAATCGTTCCAATGGATTGTCCGTGAAAGTACTACTGTGAACCGATAAACTAACCCATGGGAGGCATAAGTTAGGAGCCGATAAATTAAAAAATTTCAATTTTAATTAATAAATTATCTAACGTAACATGATAGCAGGTTAATGTTAATAATTAAAACATTGACATAAAGTTGTATAAAGCTACAATCATCCAACAACCATAAGGAACACACGATATACGTGGAAACCCTAGGGAATCTCCCCGGGATGAAAACCACAACACCGACACACGATGGAAACTATGTGCTATAAGCCAAAAGGTTTACAAGATAAACAGACTAGGAAACACCCGTAACTCTCAACGGAAAACCTATCTTCTAATCTTGAGAGATCAGCCCCGATCCCCTTGTTGACTCCAAAGTCGCGATAGCTCCCCCTCTAACGTTCTATGTGTATTTTGAATGAATCAAGGCTTTCTATGAAAAAAAGGTTTGGTTGGGTAGTCCATTTGAGAATGAAGTTCTTGTATTTTAACCCTTGTTTCATCCAAGAGATTTTATGGAGTGATTGAAGGATATCAAACCCTAAGACAAGATCTTTTCCTGGAAGTTCAGAACCATAAACTCGATGGGTAATGGTATAACCAGGGAAAAGTTGGATGAAGATTTGTTTACTTTGAAGGGTTATGATGAAACTCTCACCATTTGCTGCTTTGAATGGTTGAAAACAAGATTTCCAGTAAAAACGGGGAAGAATGGAAGGGTTGATAATAGAAGAGCATGCACCAGTATCAAAGAAAGCAATTACTGGTATCGACATTTTGTATTTACTAAGAAAAATTTGTACCTTGGCTTGGGGTTAGAGGAGGAACAGATTGTTATCTTGAACTTCTAATTCATGATCTGCAACAAAAGATTCAGACTTTACATCATGAACTTCTCAAGATAGCATATGCAAACCAGACATTCACTTCTGCTTTCCACCAAAAGGATAGTGAGATGAGGCATCTTAAAGTGCAACTACAATCTCTTCAGGCGCAACAATATTCACCGCAACAAACCAAGCATTATGATCCATTTTCATCATTCTCTTCGCAGCCATTTTCTCAACAGCTCACCACACCCAATCCAAATAGAGGTCGTGAGTAGTATGCGATCCACGGGAACTAGTCCCGATCTCCCAATCAAAGAGGGCTCCGAGATACCTCGGTCAGGTATGCATTCAAGCACAGTGCAAGTGGAAGGTGGTGGGAATGATGACAAGAAAGTGATAACCAAGATGAAGCCTAATGACCGCTAGGACAAGGACATTTATGGTTATGACTCCAACTGTGGTCTAGTTACCGATCCTAAGAAAGGTAAGAACCATGGCACACCGAAGGGTAGTAATATCAGAGGCTTCTCCGGAACTACATAGTCGAGAGGTAAGAGTGTGAGACTATTACAAGTCACACGGTCTCAAGTTACTACACGGCAAGACAACCAGGGCTAGGATAATGAAACTAACATAAGTCTTAAAGCCAATGGTTATCCTAAGGGATTCCTCAACCTACATGCTATGAATGTAAGAACTAATAAAAGAAAAAACATGTAATAGTTAAGCACGATACATAACATAAATCCTAAGTAAATCTACTTAAAGAAACATGGATGAAAATACTTATCACCATGAAAGGGGTAACATTACCTTGGATTATAATGCATCGTTAGGCATTGATAGTGAAATCCAACACCAAGGCATGAAGAAACCTAAGAGGTAGCAGCAGCTCCTCCATGAATAGCCAGAAGGCTGGGAGAGGGATTCTTAAAAACCTAACGGCGATTATGAAGTGTATATATAGAAGAATACACCAGTGCTTGATCGCTCTTCGAGCGCGCCGCATGCGCTATAACGCGTTCAACGCTATTCGGGCATAGTTAAAGATGACAGGATTTTTCTACCCGCACCAATGGGAATCGTTAGGATTTCACCACTGATATCAATCGCTATTCGGGCGCGCCGTTGGCGCTTGGAAAACCCAACTCTCGGAAACGAGAAATTAAGACATTAAATAGAGCCGCTCGAGCTCTCTTCGCGTGCCTTAATGGCTCAACTCTCAGCTTATCAAGATAGGCACATTTAAATGTTTTCCGCTCGATGCCGCTCGAGCATTCGTGGGTGTTGCATGGGGTTCGAGCCCCTTCATACGCTAGTGCCTAGAATTCATTGAAAGTCATGAATTCTCTAAGGTAATGATATACACTAACAACCCTTATGATTTGATATAAAATGCATATGGATATGTGTATGTGAATGCCATATACCTATAAGGATCAGAACGGGCTTTCTAAATGTGAGTAGGATGGAAGACCTAGACACAAACACCCGAAAACCCTAAACCTAAAAACAAAGGTACAGACACAATGATTTTGTTTACTCAACCCGGGAATAGCCAATATACTAACAATCTCTTCTTTTGGCATTTTCAGAACAAAACCATATAAACAAAAACAAAGCTTATACAGAGAAAAAGAAACAAAAAGAATAAATTACATTTATACTCAAAGTCCTAAACTAATCTTCAAAGTCTTGTATAATCAGCATGTACCTGCTCACTGCACATGAAACTCAAAACCAAAGTGAAGCATATATGTGATACACTAAAACATAAATACAGATTAAGGGTTACTCAAGGCAAGGTAAAAATGTAGGTAATAACATGCATAATCACAAAGACTAATATAAATAAGGGATACATTCATCAAATAAAACAACAATCGTTAAATAGAACACCAACTACATTAAAGAGATTAAAACAATGTACATGAGCTTCTCATCATTTCATTTATTTCATTTCATCCCCTTTTTGTTCTGGAAAGACAAAGGGTGGAAACTTGAGAAGGAGTTGGGGAGCTAATCACGGCTACCTTCATCACATGAGGAGAGGACAACACGACATATGGCCAATTGAGCTCGATTGATTAGCAATTGAGCAATATTGGTTAGATCCTTGGCAACGGTATCATTGTTAGCAGACAGAATTTGTGTCTGCTACCGAAGGATAACCATGATCTGGTCTAGGCAAGAAAAATGTGCCTCGAATCGAGTCTTCATCAGGGTCTGTGCAACGACAAGACTGAGAATTTGACGCTACACATCATCACCTGAAGAAGTGTGCACATAAGGGTCGGCAGGTATGTCCGACATGGAGAGAGGAGTTGGAGCATTGCTTGGAAATATCTCTGGAGAATTAGAGAAATCAGGATGTCTAGTCCTATGAGAGGAAGTAGTTCTAACATCCACATGTGTAGGCGTATCTGACATATGACCTGGCAGGTCAGGAATCGAAACAAGAGGAGGAAATGGTGACACAAGGTCAGAGTAGGCTGGTGCGAGACGTTTGACAATAGGGATGGCGGCAGTATCCCGCCCCACATGAGCAATGCTCTTGTATAGAATGCTCCAGGTGATGGTTCCCTGTGGATAGAGCACATGTTCACTGGGAATTCGTGGAGCCGATCGATTATTATAGAATCGGGTAATACGGGAGGCATAGGGATTCCTAAAGGTACTAGCTGAACGATGAGAGTAGGATTGTATGACATGCCAGATGTGACAAACGAGATCTATGGAATAACCGCGACCGATCGCGTAGAGAAGATCAGCACGAGAAGTCGGTAGGTCAGAGCTGTGACTGGTAGGGTCATTGACATAGGCCACAATGCGGTGGAGCAGTGGATAATGTGGAGCAAGATGACGGGAGCGGAGTGTCACAACTCTGCTAAAGGCTCCATCGGACAGCTCACGAGAAATCTCAGACTGATTAGGACGAGAATTGTCAGAGAGAGGCTACCGAGGGTTTGCAATACGCGGAATATGATACAAGGACACAATGTCTGAGATCGAAAAACTCAACCGACGACCGGGTATTGTGACCAAGAGGGAATGGTCAGACTCATTAACGGAGGTCATGTTAAAATAGAATTCACAGACTATCTCTAGGAGAATAAGCTCGTGATTAGAGCATAATTCCAACCAACCCCTCTGCTCAAATTGAGCCTGGAGCCCAATTGGGGCAAAGCTCGGGAAATGAGTATTTCTCCCGATAAGGATCCCACGTGTTGCTATCGCTCCGTACGAAGCTTTGGCCAACTTGGTGGGAAAGCAAGGAAAGGGCAGAGACGATGGTCGCTTCCCGCCATGGGATTGACCTTTGTTTCTTGAGATCCCTTTTCCTCCGACAAGGAACCCCAAAAGCCTTAGAAAGGGTGAGCCCATGATCGAGGTAAAGAAGGTTACCAGAAATGGTACGGTCGAGAAACCTGTATGAAGAAGGCTTGGGGGTTGAACAGGGATGTAGGCCATAACAGGAATAGGACCGAAGGCGACGGTGAGATGAACAGTCCTCAGAGGCGAAAAAAAAGATTGAGGGATTTATCACAAGAGAAAGGGAAAGGTGTCTTAATCATCCTGATTGAGACACGATTTCACATAGGTGCGCTCGAGCACCATTAGGGCGCTCATGTGTAGACACCTCAAACGCACAAACAAGAGCATTTACAAGTAGAAGACTAAGTAATGGCACATAGTCCAAGAAGCTAAACCTATGACAAATACTCCCCCTGGCCAGAGCACCCCAAAAGAAAATGAGTTAATACTCATACACGTATTCTCTCCAGAATACTCTCCCCCTTGACCCAAACTCACCCAAAGACGAATGCAAAAACAAATATACAATATAAATGCATATAATAAGCATGGATATAAAATAAGCATAGCTAAATACACATGCAAGCACATAAAACTTGAGTAACCTTCATGAAAAATGGATAACCTATGTATCAACATATAGTCATGCAAGGATTAACTTAAGTATACATAATTTATGTTATCTCTCTATTAACGGTGAATTGTGAGTGTTATCCTAAGTATCAACCCAAGGGGGGGTGAATAGGTTGATTAACTTTTGAGTCTCTTCAAAAATCCTTTTTGTTGATTACTAGAATGTACACAAAAGATAAAACAAGTACTATAAAAGTAAGAGATAAGAGAGAAGTGGTACTACACAGAGATGTATAGAGGTTCGGTCCTCTTAACCTATGTCTCCCCAAACACCTTGGGAATTTCAAATCCACTATGGGCGATTCTTCAGTGGGTGAATCGAAACTTCGTACAAAAAGGATTCTTTACAAGGATGAAACGTAACCCTATTCTTTTGATGCAATGCGAAGCCGTACAGTAATGAGATTGATTGGTGGTAGTGATTGATCTCCATTGTGTGTAGGTATACAAATTGAATGCTCCCTTATAAATCACACACTCTCAAGAAAGAATATATAATAAATGTACAAGAGAGTGTGAAAAACCAGAGAGAATTTTTTTAAGTGGTAATGACAAGCAATGAATGAGAGTAAAAGCTCTTAGCTCATGTGAGAATTAGGGTTCAATAATTTGCAGCAGTAAAGTGTGTATTCTCTAGTACTTGAATCTTCAAATTTGATGGCTTATATAGTCTTCTTCAAAATCAAAACGTTGGAGGGCATTTAATGCTCCACTCAGTTACTATTAAACAACAGATTTTGAAAATCTGTCGAATAGGTCGATCTTTTCTTTGCAATAGGTCGATCATTTTGATTCTGTCTTGAATAGGTCGATCTTCTCTGGAATAGCTCGATCTTTCGTAGAAGTGAGCTGTGGGAAATAGACCGATCATTTTAAAATAGGTCGATCTTTTCTTGAGCTAGAAAATGAGATAGATCGATCTTTCTTGAGGAAGGTTGATCTTTTTGAATGCTCGAGGAGAGAGAAAAAGCTCAATAAATAAAGATCTATCTTTACATAAAATAGGTCAATCTTTTTCTTTGCTTGTTAAAAGAGATCGATCTTTGCCTTACAAGGATCGATCTTTAGGGTCAATATTTTTCTTTTCCTTGACAGAAAGATCGATCTTTTTCTTGAAAAGATCGATCTTTTTCTTGAAAAGATCGATCTTTTTCTTTCTTTTGAAGAACACTGTGATTCATTGAAAAGGTCTATCTTTAGGATCGATCTTTTGAAAAACCTTTACAAAATAGGTCGACCTTTTAAATAAATAGGTCGATCTTTTGTGCTGAATAAAACTTGAGAAGATCGATCTTTATATGGCAGGGATCGATCTTTTTCACTAAACGAAACCCAAAAAGGTCGATCTTTATGTAGCAAAGGTCGATCTTTTTGTGGCTCACAAACCATTTTCTGTACTTGGAATTTTCAAGGATTTCTATCTCAATATCAATTGGTCTTCAAGGTCTTCACTTGAATTCTTGATGATTT
This sequence comes from Sarracenia flava, assembly GCA_035668175.1. Lineage (NCBI taxonomy): Eukaryota > Viridiplantae > Streptophyta > Magnoliopsida > Ericales > Sarraceniaceae > Sarracenia > Sarracenia flava. The sequence continues at coordinate 8,589 of JAULLF010487841.1, forward strand.
TGAGCTTAACTTTTGATCTCCTCTTGGGCTGAGCATTCTTCAAAGCTTCCATAAATTTTCATTGATCTTCAATCTTTTTGCTTTGGGTTAGCAACTTCAATCTTCTTCAAGGGTTTCTACTGACTTTGATTCCTCTCTTGCTTCTTGGAATTCTTCTTCTCTGAGCCTTAAAGACTGACTGAAGGAGGCGACCCATTTCTTGGTTGTGGCCTTAATCCACAGAGAATACCACTTGGGTGTTGTCCCATTTTTCCTCGATGTCGACTCAACTAGCTTGGCCCTTTTTTATTGATCCAAATCCAATCCAAATATGTATGTTTACTTGAATGGTGTCTTCTTCTTTATGCCGACGAGGCTCTTCAAGTAACAAGTAAGTTTTGAGCTTGCTTATACTTCTTGATCAACACATCCAAGGGTGTGGACTTTACTTACTGCTAAGGCACCTCATGTAACAAATAAGCTTTGAGCTTGTTTATACTTCTTGATCAACATATCAAGAGATGAGATTTTTGTTGCTTCGAGGTGTTGCTACTTCACTTCTATCATAACTTTCAATCTCAACTCTCAAGGGGGTCCACAGCCTTCTGCTGTCTTGCCCAAATTGAGATTGAGTATTGATCTGTTATTTGACATTCTCATAAGGTTCCTTACTCAATTGTGAGAAGTCGATCCATTTGATCTATAGACTTTGGCTATGCTTGGGCTTGAACCTTGATGCTTGACTTTTTTGCTGTGAATTTGCTTGGTTAAAAACCTGAAAAATACTTTCTCACATACAAGAAAATATTACTAACAATAAGTCAATGTGTTGTTATAATCAAAACCAAAATAAAGCTTGATTGAAAAAGCCTTTTGGCTAACAATAGCCATCGACGGAGGTGTGGTAGTATTCCTCCATTCTCTTATTGGCGTTCTCACGGAGGTCCCGCCACAGGTTCTGGTAGAAAAGGCGAGTGATGCAGGGGTAGATCGTCGGGAAGGGTCCGAAGAGGCCACTAATGCGCCAGGCATTCATGAGGTCGATGCCGACGCGGGCCACCTTGTTGTGGCATAGGAACTCCTCCTCCACCAAAAAATGAGTCATGCGGTGGAATTTGATGGTGGCCCACCTCCCGGTGACTTCAGTAGTCGGGCCTTAGGAGGATCCTCCTCGGGCACCGGTGTGCGCTCGTTTGGTGATGCGTGATGCCATTGGTTTGTGAGAGTTGAGTTTTAGAGAGAAAGATGTGGGAGGGAGTTTGAACTGTGAGAATGAGAGTCAAGGTTTGAAGTTTTTATAAGTTTTAGGCTCGACATTCGGACTCAAGGGGACAGAGTCCGGACGATTTTACTCTAGAAGGTTTAGGAGTTTCCAGAGGGGTAAGAGTCCGGACTCCCATCCGGACTCTAGCTTAGAGTCACAATGGGGGTCTGGACGCGTCGACACAGTCCTGACGGGGGTCAGGATGGTGTATGTACAGTGCGGATGGTTATGCCTAGTCCAGACGGTTTTCGACGGTTGAGCCCTTGCGCATTTTCGAGGCACCGACGCCATAATGGCGTGTCGTAAACGTAAATGTCATTCAAATTACCATCCAAATTGTTTTGTAGAGTTCGGACGGTAGTACCAGGTGGCGGTTATGTACTGCGTCCTTTGGTATTCCGTCCTGATGGTTTTGAGGAGGAGTCCAGATGGTGACGTTTAGTCTGACTGTACGATTGATACGTTTGGTGACCGTTGGGATTCTATACTGTCCGGACTCTAGGGTTTTACCGTCCGAACGGTGCTCTCTTTTTTTTTTCTTTTTTTTTGGGTAAAAAATATTCTAACCACTGGCTTAGTATTTTCACATGGTTTAAGATATGACTCATGATGTGAGCAGCTTCTAAGACTCGATAGGCCCAAAGCAACTGCTGGAACAAACGGCCTTAGTGCGGACACCAAACATCTCCACACTGATGATCACATTACTTAGAGATGATGGAAGCAGGGTCTTTTATATTTAGAGTCCCAGGAGTTGGATTCCTTGTAGTACATCTTCAATTTGATCTTTGGATTGATTAGGCCGGTAGCTCAAGGCATTACGGCTGGATGTGTCAGCAAGGTCATGGAGAGGAGTCTCAACCCATCCAGTGGGCTTACTC
>JAULLF010488944.1:0-10710 GCA_035668175.1 Sarracenia flava
TTTGATTTCAGTGTATATTTGGTCTTAGGAACGGACGGATGCCTGCTTTTCTTCCTTCCTCTATGATTACGGGGTAGGATCTATGCTTACATTGAACTATTGATTTAGTATGAGTTGTATACTTTCCAAAAAGTAAGTATTTGACTTTTTTATGGTGTTTCTACTATTTCTGAGTTACCGAACCTTATGGTTCTTGAAAAGTAATTAGTTTTTATGCTTCCTTGTTGTATTTGGAGAATACATATCTTTTCATTTTTAGATTTTGAGTTGTATACCTCAAAACATGTACAATGCGAGATTTGACAAAACCTCCAATTTGGCGGGTCTAGATTTGTGATTTTTAGGAAATTGTTAGTTTTCCCAAATCAATCAAAAGATTGGAGTACGCCCATGTTTTCGGATTGTAAAATGGATGGTCGTACCCCAAAACGTCTACAAACTGCTTAGGTTTCTTTTTGGGAAAAATTTGGGGTTTTGGGAAAAAATGGGTTTTCCAGTGTCTTTTTCCAAAATCGGTTCGCATTTTGTGAAATTGGTAAGGAAATGAACCTTTTGTTCCAACTTGGGGCTTTTCGGGAATTTAAAATTTTTTTGGGAAAGGGTCACATTGGCCGTGTTTGACTCCAGATCGACTTTTTCAAAACAAAATCCTTGAATCGGCGTTAATTCGAATTTTAAACAAAACCTATGCATTTTACAAAAACCATTGGCCAGATTTGACGTTGAATCGACAATTTTGACATCAAATTTGAACAAAACTCGGGATTCAACATTGGTTCATAATTTTCTACAATCTTGTGCCTAAGATCTATATCTTCTTAATGCATGTCTTCGTAAGCATGCTTATCGGGAAGCTAGTGTTACAACTTCTCACTTGAGTGATAGAAGTGGTTTGGCCACTATTTTAGGCATGTATTTGATAGACGTAGTCTGTTCACTATCTTGAACATAGAATGGTAATACCCCTTACTTACCATGTTATCTTACTTCACGTATCAAAAGTAGTAGTTCATATTTTATTCTTGTGGTTGGAGCACTTTGTATCTGTACGACTTGATAACTGCCGTATAAATGTTATATCATTGTACTTCATGTATCAACTGAGGTAATCTATGTTTTATCCTCATTATAGTGTATATTGGGTCATATTGACTAGTTGGTTGTTATGTAAATATGATAAACTTTCTTAAAGGATTTTATCATACTTGTGGATTTAGATGTAATAAGAATTAATTGGCTAAATGTTAAACTCTTATTCTTATTATATCACCAATCGTTTATGAAAGTTAGTGTTCTATTCTATGGCTTTATGCCTCGTTACGATTGGTTATATGGGTGCCCTACCCTTCCGAAAGTGAGCAATTTAATGGGTTCCCTACCATTCGGATTGTGCCATAAAGGTGTGTATTGGTTCTTATTCTGGATCTTTTCAAGATCCCTTTAGCCATGTTACATGGAAGGGTGCATGTTTTAACTTAACCAAATAATAAGTTATAATCTCAATAAACACATTATTGCTTACTAGTACATATTCCGTTGTTTAAACTGTTAATTGTTACATACTCTATAATATTTTTAAGTTAAGTAATCTTAACTAAACTTTGGTTCAGATCCTATAATGTTTATAACTTATGGTATAGGACGAACCTATACTCATCATAGGATGGTAGAACTTTTTTGATGGAAAAATTGAGCTTAGGATCATAGTTTTACTTAAAACTCCTCTTGTGACGAAGTTCATTTTTAGAAAATCTGGTTATACATACTTAAATTTCAAAGACTTAAAATGCTATTTCTTTTTACTCTAAATGTGCATTTTTAAACTACTACATAATCATCGTCACATATTAATCTTTGTTGTCATATTTTCTACAAGCCAGTGAGCTTAAGTTGTTTTAAAACAACTTTCAGGTTTTAGCAGCGAGTCGATGATAGCTGCTTGATGTGTAAAGGCCTGACCGTGATTTACATGTGTGGTGTTCGGTTAGGTGGTTCGGTTTTAAACTTAATGTCCTTGTTCTCGGACAGTATTTTAAATTTGGATTCGATCCTCGTGGGTTTTTTGCTTACCCTCTTTTTGGGTCGAGTGTTATATTATCACGTGTTATCGTGGGAGGTTACGAGGAGATCAAATCGAAACTCATTGTATTTTACATCGTTTTCATGCTGGGCATTCAGCAACCCACGCTCGAGCACAGTGGGGATTCGATTGAGAGCACTTAGGTCGGTTGAGCTTATAAGATTTATGGCCTGTTTGGTTTTTGGGACAAAAACATAAGCTTTTTCTGTTCCTTCTCTCTAGGAAGGTAGACATGGGAGCTTGGTCTAGGATTTTTGCTTATCTAAAGGCTTTGCCTTGGATTATGAAGTCGTACATTTGATCCGGAAGTGGAGGGCTACGTGTTCACCGGGCCAGATTTTGATTCTGATGGTTTTGGCTAGCCTCATTTTTGCTTTTTCATATTTGGGTGACCTTACAAGGTAGGGAACGACCTACTCCTGAACTTCTCCTTTTATATGTAAAGCTAGTTTCATGTATTTATAGCTGTTATGTTGGCTGTCAAGCTTTTTATGCTAGTTTTGCATATTTCGGGCCTCGGGGCCTTGTTTTCTCGGAAACATTTTATCTTTTCTTGGTTGTGAGCGTGATTATGATATATCTATCTTTTCAGATTTGATTTTAGGCTGTTTATGCTTAAATTGTGTTATTTGTGAGATTTACTAGTTTTGCGCTTTATCGGGCTTAGAAATAACGAAATGTGAAATAAGTTAGTTTTCCTCTATCACCATAGAGATTGTGATTTATCTGTGTTTTCCAATGTTAGTTTTTGGGTATTCCCGGGTTGAGATAACAAAACCATTGTGTCTGTACCTTTTATTTTGGGTTTGAGGTTTTTTAGTGCTTGTGTCTAGACTCTCTATCTTGATCACATTCAGCAAGCCCACTCCGATCCTTACAGGTATATGGCACTTACATACAAACACCCATATGCATTTCATATCATATATCATTAGGGTTATTTGTGTATATCATTGCCTTAGAGAATTCATGACTTACCATGGATTCTAGGCTTTAGCATGTGAAGGGGATGGAACCCCTTGCAACGCCCTGCAGCGTTTGTAGAATGCTCATGTGGTATCAAGCGGAAAACATAAAATGTTTCTATCTCGATAAACTGAGAGTTCAGACATTGAGGCACGTGAAGAGAGCTCGGAGAGAGCTCAAATGGCGCTGGTTAATGTTTTATTCACTCTTTGGCGAAAGTTAGGTTTTCCAAATGTCAGCGGTGAACCCGAAGAGCAATCGAGCTCAGCGGTGAAACCCTTGCCTCTCTCATTGGCGCGGGCAGAGATAGTCTACCATTTTTAACTACGCTCAAAGGAGTACTCGTGCGCATTATAGTGTCTGCGGTGCGCTCGAAGAGCAATCGAGCGCTAGTGTATTTTCCTATAAATGCACTGGTTCACTGCCACTGGGGTTGTTTGGATTGGCATTAACTCTTCTGAGACTTAGTTCTCTTTGCCACACACCCAGCAACCTTCAAGCATTCATTCCACCACGAATGCTTGTGTTCAAGCTTTCAAGGACATTTATTCCACCATTATTGGTTGGTCTAATAAGCTTTCTATTGCTTTATCCGCTATCCATTCATCAACCATGTCATCCACACACCTTTCTCACTACACACACATCTACGCCGAGGTATCTCAGAGCCGTCGTTGATACGGAGATCGAGAGTAGCTCCCATGGACTCTACACGATCAAGGAAGGAGCTAGGGGTCAGCTGCGTCAAGAATTCCAGAGTTAGTCGTCCATAGGGATATGGGTATAAGTCCTTTTATTATAATTTGATAACCTTCTTGGTTTGTACAAATATATAGTTATGTGTTTGGTGCCATGTTTTTATACCAGGGTTTGTTTTCCCTAGGGTTTCCGTGTTATATTATATGTATTTATTTTGGTGATTGTTGTTAGATTCGGGGTTGTTTCTTTCTTTTATTGCTTGCAGATGCTCCCTTTACCTACAAATGTTTTTGTAGATGTAGAAAATTTAAACTATTAATTAAAGTTCAATTAAAATTTTAATTTATCGGCATATAACCCATTCACCCCCCCTCTAGGTTAGGTTAAGCGGTTCATTGCTATTTTTCATCAAAGTTTGGGATTTTTGGGCAAAAACGAGTTTTGGAATGGCTTTTTCAAAAACATGCTCGCTTTTCTGGTAAATGGCGAGGGTTGGACCTTAGGTTTCGAAGGTGGTACTTAGGGTTCATTGCCTCGGGATGGCAAGGGTTGGACCTCGGGATGGCGAGGGTTGGAGTGCCATCCACGAACCCCAAGGTCCAACCCTCGCCACCTTGGACCTTAGAGTGCCAGTCCATTGGTTGTGAGCATGATTATGAGATATATGTCTTTTTAGATTTTATTTTAGGCTGTTTATGCTTAAATTGTTTTATTTGCGAGATCTAGCATTTTTGCACTTTATTGGGCTTAGAAATAACGAAATGTGAAATAAGTTAGTTTTTGTCTATCACCATAGAGATTGTGATTTATGTGTGCTTTTAGAATTCTGATTGGATAGCCGTAGCTAAAATCATGTACAAACTGGGTATTTTCCAAGTTTGGGGTTTTTGGGTAAAAACGGATTTTGGGGTGGTTTTTTCCAAAACTGGCTCATTTTTCTGGAAAATGGTGAGGGCTGGACCTTAGGGTTCTAAGGTGGTACTTTTCAGGAAAGTTCCGGGTGATAGGCATGATGATTGAATCAAAACTTGGTTTCAAAATCAAACCTTTTTCCTCGAACATTGATTCAACATTAACCGGACTTTTATGATGTTTATGTTTATGCGTATAATTACCAGTAATTATTGTTGTGCTTATTTGCTAGAACAGTAACCACTGTTGTTATACTTATAAGTATTTATGTCACTATGTTCTCTCTCTGCGAGCCTACGAGCGAGGCCGAGAGGTGGTTTTCTGTTTTCTCCCCGCGAGTCGGTTGTGGCGAGGTCGAGAGGGTTCTCTATGTTTTTCCCCGCGAGCCAGTAATGGCGAGGCCGGGAGGGTTTTCTATGTATTCTCCCCGTGAGCCAGTATGGCGAGTCCGGGAGGGGTTACTATATAAATTTTTTTATATAGAAAATATGAAATGCGGTAAATTGTTTAGTGTTACACTTAAAACTGTATCTTGATCTGGTTTTTGATAAATTGTGTTTGCATACCACGTCATCCTCATACAACATGTTTAGTTATTGCATAGTTTGTTTCTTATAAGCATGTGGCTTACGTTGTCTATGACAACAAACAAGTGATCTCGGGAAGGAGATAGCGGATTGAGGCGGGAGCTCATGGGAGCCGGTTGAAGAGATTTTGGCTTATCTTTTGGTTTATGTATAGTTTATATACATACGTTTTGTATAAGCTTGGGAGAAACATAGTGGCTTATGTATTAAGTTGATTTTGGTTTCCTTAATACCTTGTATGTTTATGCTTACAGTTTTATGGCTCCGGAGTCTCGATTTTCATATTTATTTTAGTTTTGTTTAGTTCATATGATGTATACTGTGAGGTCGATGTGCCGGGTGGGTATATTAGGTTCCGTTTGGCTAGCTTTCTTTTCAGTTGAAAAAGCAAGCTAGGTAAGTTTTAAACAGCTTTTTTTTTTGGGTAAGGTAAGATTAAATAAAAAAGAAAAAAATTAGATACAAGTTTACAAGGGCATTCCGCAGGATTTACAACCCTAAAGAAAACCCTAACTACCTCAAACCCAAAAGATACTCACATACTAACTTACCCACATACTAAAGCTACAAAGAGCACTAGCCACGCTCTTACCAAAATACATGATCAAAGCCATAAAATAACACAAAATAAACAAAGATAACCAGCACTACAACTGAAACTCATGCCAAACAAGTGCCCAGCTTGCCCGAGCCTTCAACTGCTTGAAGAAGCATAGAGGCTTGGGAAGCTGGGCTAAGAAGTGGAGCGGAGGAACCTGCTAGATAAGCAGTGGGCGCTGACCACCCAAGCTGAACATCAGTCTTATCAGATAGAAATCTGCGAGGCTGAGAGCTCGGCCTGTCGGATCGGTGGGGCTGGATAACTGGAACCCGGGACTTGGTTTGATGTTGACCAAGGGCATCGGGCTGATCAACTCTCGTCACAAATTTAGTTCTATCCCATTTCTTTTCCTGCTTCTTTCCCTGACCGGGAGTCCTATAATCTCTATCCTCATGGATCTTCTTCCTCTCACCACTTCTTCTTTTCCTAACCTTAACCCACTCGGCTGAATCTGAGGAGTCCAGCTCACCTCCCGACTCGTCCACCCTATTAGTCTCTCGCTCTATATCACTCTTGCACATAGAAATATCATGACCAAAGGCATTACAGCGAGAGCACCTTGGCGGTAAACCTTGATACTCAATAGGGATTTCAATAGTTCCTCCTTCACATCTTACAAAAACCGAGTGGATAAACGGCTTAGATGCATCGACCTCAATGCAAACTCTAGCAAAGGATATGCGCTTCTTTGTATCAGTAGCCAGATCAAGAAACAACGGAACACCAACTGCACTCGCAATTCTACTAAGGCACTTAGCATTCCAAAATTCGAGAGGAAGATCTAAAAATTTAACCCAAACGGGGATACTGGATAGAGCATCCTTTGTTAATCTAAGTCTCTTCCGCCACTTACGCAAAATAATGAGTTTACCTGAAAAATGCCACGGACCTTTTTCCAGGATACTATCCATGGCACGCTGGCTATAAAACTTGAAGAAGAAAAATCCGCCATCATTTCCATAGACCTCTATTAGACCATCATTTCTCCACAAAGACATGGCGATAACTCTAACCCGACCAAAAGCGAGACTTTCATCCAGAAAATGACCAACTAAGCAAGTACCCCATGGCAGCACATCAATCAACTCGTCTTCAATTTCAATAACCCCAGGAGCACTAGGATCTTTTGGGGCTATATATTCCAAGTTATCTCCTGACAGACATCGGTGGTTAAGCATAGACCCAGGAATAGGCAAACGGCTAGGTGCAGGGAAGCCGCTTTTGGACGCAGCAACACATGAGAGCCTCCCAGCTGCCTCCTGTTTCTGCACAAGATCATTCTTATTACCTGGAAACTTAGCTTGCCCCTCCTGACCTATTGCTGAGACTTTATAGTGGGAAATAACATGAAAATCTCTCTTAGACAAAACGTCGAGCACTTCATGTGCACCAGAACATCCTTCAGAGCACACAACCTTCGGAGAATCTACCCCCATTCCCGAAAACAACAGAGTGTTCCCAAGGTCACCAACAGCTTTCAAATCCTCCACAGAATTCAGAACAGAAGGAAATTTGGAAGAGCCATTACCTTCTACCGAAAACAAAATCGGGTCAGCACTTTCGCCAAACACATGGCGTGCACAAGGAGGCATAGCCACATTATCTCCTTCTTGTTTTCCCCCTGCCTCCAAATCAAAATCCACTCTCACAGCAAGCTCATTTCGTCCATCAGAAACATAAGAAACAATGGGATCGGAGGCCATAAAAATCTTTGTATCAGAAACACTTACTTCCGCAAGGGACCGTCCCAGATTGCGCGACGAAACTTCCTCGGGCTTCCCCTGTTCTTCACCCGAATCATCTTCATCTGCAACCACTTCTTCTGTGGTTTCCTCTTCATCTACAGATTCTTCAACCTTCTCCATTAAAGCTCAAGGATCGGCTTTAACAGGGCCAAGAGAACCTGTTTTCGGGCAAACCGGAGCCGTGGAGTGCGATGGAGAGGCCTTCCCCTGAGCTTCACTTGTAACAACTACGTCATGTGTCCCACCTGTGACCGAAAACTTTCCATCCTCAACTGAGGTATCCTCCTCTTTACTGCGAGATTCGGTTTCACCCTTGACACCTGCTTCAACTATATTGGCATCCGAGACCAAGGAAGTCGCGCCGTAGCTCAAAGAGTCTTTGGGGGGCACTTCCTTCAACCAGTTTGTAATTTTATCAGCACAGAAACATCTATTATACGCTAACCAGTCAATAATCTCTCCAATTTCCTCTTTGCTCACAGGGCTACGGCCCTCTTTTTCTTTGCTCAGAATCTCCAAAGCCCTTTTTTCATGGATTTTATTCTCCTCTTCTTTGTAAATCTCTGTGAAGACCTTCGATTTGCCTTCAATTTAAGAAAGCGGAGTAGCCGGCTCTCTTTGAAGCTTCGGTGCCCTGGGGTTTGCCCCAACCAACAAAGGGAAACTCTCCTCATAGTCGCCTATATCAGGAGAAAGCAGAGCATATCTGTTGGAGGATAGCCTCTTGCTTTGAGCTTTGCTCATCCTCAATCCGAGGAGGAAACGCCCAGAGGGCGTCACCTGGATTCGCACCTTTTTCTCACCTTTTTTCGCACCTAGTCACCTTTTTCTCACCTTTTTCTCACCTATGATTTTTTTTTTCTCACATTCTCTCCATTCCTCTCCTCTAGCCGCCCCTCCTCTCTCTTAGGTGGAAAAATTTTGTGTTTTTTTTAGAGAGAAAAGTGTGTGTATGAAACCAAGAATGGCGATTCTGTTCGGTGTCCACTCGTCAAAATCGTCGCATGCGTCGGGAGATACGTGAGAAAGTCACCGGGTTGTCTCTTATCATCGTTTGGAGTTCTAGAAACTTTTCTACAAGTTTCTACAAGGTAATATTTATTTTACATAGCTTTGATTCGGTTTTTTCATGAAAAATGCAAGTTGACGTTTTTTACGGTCATGGCGAAACGTTTTTTTGATTTTTTTTGCTACACGGTTCCAACAATGGTATCAGAGCCACGTCGCGTTTTTCATGAATGGTTGAATGTTTTATTTATTATATCGTTTTACAATCACGTCGAAACGTTTTTTGATTTTTTCCGCTACGCGACTCCAACATTTTCATTCTCATAAATCGGGTGTTAAATTAACAAGCCAACATCATCTCTAGCATGCTAATATAACAAGATTTTACAATCAATCATGCATATAATCACCAAGGGTCCATGCGTTTTTGGATTATTTAGAAATTAATACCGAAACTCAACCAAGTAATCTTATTTAAAATTTAAATAAGGGTTGTTTAATTCATCCAAAAAAAAAACTCAACCAAAACATGAAATAATCATCCATAATATACAAAATCTCAATAATTAATATATATCCTATCTCAAATCACGTAGGAGAAGCCCCAAACAAGCTACTATGAACCCTAACCCTCGTCAAAAGCACCTAGAACAAAAATGGGTTCGGTAGGAACATGAGATACAACTCAAATCTTCCCCAAACAGTCCTCAGCCGTCCCTCTGCTCCCCAGGTTTTTTTTTGCCGACTTAGGGTTGAAGTAGAGTAAAAAACGCGACATTACGTGTTTAAATATGCTGCTGTCAAACGACCACCGCTCGAGCGGTCCTCTGCTGTAGGACCATTTCGAAAAATTTTAGAATCGAGGCTTGTTTCCAACCTGAATGCCATGAAACTCAACCCGACACCTCGGAATAATATTTCTGAGGTTCTAGAACCATTGATTCAAATTAACCAACTCTGAATCAAGATCGAATTTTAAATCTTTCCAAAGATTTAACTGGTTTTCCAAAATTTTTAATAATTCAAATCGGGTTTTATTTAAAATTCGAAATTGAAACAAGTCACACCGTTACAATATTGATGCGCATGTATGCTTTCATACCACGCACATATTTAGGGGGAGATATTTATAGCTTTATAATTTCTTATCCTAAATTAAATGAATTGTTGTTATAGTCAAAAGGGGGAGATTGTTAGCTCAATGGTTATTCAATCAAGCCCCAATTCCCCCTGGTTTGCAAATCATGTAACGTTTTTGGGCATGATTGTTGTTCTACTAACAAGAATGGTTTGAAGAGGGATTCTGATGCTACCCAAGCAACAAGGGACCGGGAACATAAAGTTTCTGATAGCTCATCAGATTCGTCTATTTCGACTGAATGGGTTAAGGTGACCAAGAGAAGGAAGGATCAGGGGAAGAGACAGAAGAAGATGGAAGCTCAGTCCACTGCTCAGCCCAGAGGCTTTTATGCTCCTCAGGCTGCTTGTTCTCTACGCCGTTCGAGTGTTCCGTGTAGTGGCCCAGTCATAGACCATCGCCGATCCTCAGACTATGGCCCCGTTGATACAGATTGTTGTTCGGTCCCTCCTCTTAGCCCAGCTATCCAGGCCTCTCTACGCTCCCATGCAGTAGAAGGGGCCGGTAAGCTGGGCAACAGGCGGAGATTTTGATTTGTTTTGTTATGTTGTGTTTCTTTTGTGAAGGACTCTGGCTTTTAGCTTAGTTAAGTTTGAAAGTGGTCGTTGTGGGTATCTTTTTGGTCTGTAAGTACCCACCTTTGGGTTTTCTTTTGCTTTCCTTGGGTAAGTTGGGAGGGCTTCTTTTGGGTGTAAGGGCCTGGGGAATGCCCCTTGTATCTTTGTACATTTTCCTTTTTCTTTTATACACATTTTAATTATCCAAAAAAAAAAAGAATTCAAAGATCATATTGGGATTTGACTTATTTGTATTTCCTTGATTAGCTTGTGGCTTGATTAGGAATTGATGTAATAAATCTCCAAGATAGGATAAGATTGGAGATATGATTGATTTGACTTCTTTATTTAGCATTTTGATTCGGGAAAGGAGTAGATTTAGGATATGATTAGATTTGATTTGATTAGCTTTGATTG
>JAULLF010490047.1:0-10692 GCA_035668175.1 Sarracenia flava
TTACTCATTTTAGTGTGCAGTAACCGTTTTTCCCTTTTGATGAGTTAGACCTACCATCACTTGGCAGCTTACGTCGGTTAGTGTACAGAGTGTAGTTATTTGCTATGATGAGGTTGTAAGTTAAGTTTAATAAGAAAACCTGGTTTTTCACTGATATTCCTTTATTTAAAGGCTTTCTGTACAAAATGAGATTTTATACTAAAATCAGGTTATGTAGCCATGGTTTTGGACTACAGAAAATGACTTATGGTTTTACATTTAAAACCCTTTTTATTTATATTGCTGCATAACCAACTTTGTAAATCGTTTTTTGGTTTATTATGTCTATTATCCTACAGTCATGGCTCAGCCACCCTAACATTTTTCAGGTTTAGCGAAATTGAGCTTTTGGACATTTGGAGCATGGATGGAAGGGTTGGAGCACACGCACATTTATTTGTTCATGTAGCTTATTAATTTTATTTTCGGATGACTGTATGATTAGTCATATTAGTTTTATTGTTGGATTATTGTATGACCATAAGGTCTTTTATCATCTTCTGTATGCATGTGAGATGCCGATGGGTAGTTTTGCTTTCCTTTCGGTTTAGTTAGTTTGTGTTTTCTTTTCGGTTGCTTACGGGTTGCAAGAGACTACGGGCCACCCTTGATTTATTGATATTTTGGGATAGTTTGTTGAGTTGTAATATAGTTGTGCCGTTATCAGCTTGATATAGCTTAGATTGTAGTTGTTGATGCCCTTGAAGGGCCTATATTGATTGTTGATGTTCAGGTATCTGTTTGCAGGTTTCCCATTTTGGGTTTTAGTCCGAACACAGAGGAAACTCTGCCGAAATTTCTAAAAATTTCAAGAGTTGGAATATTTTCCAACCATTGCTTAAAATTCTTGAAAATGGAAAATATTCTTATTTTATTAAATCAGTGTTTTAATGAGATAAATATTCGGAAAGGGACTCAGTTATTGAACATTTCTTATTAGATTATTTTTTGGTTTAGGCCAGAACGTTACAAAGGCAGCTACTAAATTTCCCAAATGGATTAATGCCACTCAAGATGAGTTTTCTGCTCTTACTAGATAAGGTACCTGGCCTTTAGTTCCCCCTCTTGTTCATAAAAATGTTAGAGGTTAAAAGTGGGTTTTTAAGCTCAAACGGAACTCTGACGGAACAATTGCAAGGCACAAGGCTCGTCTTGTTGCCAAAGGGTTTCTTCAAGAACCAGATGTTGATTTTCATGACACATTTAATCATGTTGCTAAGCAACTGACTATTCGCATTATTCTATCTCTTGCTTTGCATTTTAACTGGCAAATCAAACAGTTGGATATTTCCAATGCCTTTTTGCGTGGTGTTCTTGATGATGAGGTGTACATGGCTCAACCCGAGGGCTTTATTAATCCTTACTTTCCCTCTCATGTCTATAAACTTTACAAGGCTATTTACGGTCTTAAGCAAGCTCCTCGGGCCTGGTATTCTACTTTTCTACTTAAACAAGGATTCAAAAACAGTTATAATGATACGTCCTTGTTTGTGTACAAAAAACCCACTACCATCACTATTCTTTTGGTTTATGTTCATCACATTTTGTTGACAGGGAATGATGATACACATATTCGTGATCTGCTGGGCCAAATGATACTGCTCTTTCCACGAAGGAATTGGGAGATGTCTCCTACTTTTTGGGTGTTTCTTTCCAGTATGTTCCTTAAGGATATCTTCTCTCTCAGCAAACTTATGCTGCTTCCATTATTGACAAGGCTGGCCTCACTAATTGCAAATCACCTCGTTCGCCTCAAGCTTTCAAGAATGCTTCTATGCAGTCGAGTGTTCTTTTCTCCGATCCAGCTATATACAGGAGTATTGTGTGTTGGCCTAACAAGGCTTCAACATCAGGTTTGATGATAACAAACCTATGTATCTAATTGTGCACATGAAGTTTACTTTCAGGAAATAACAGATTAGCACAATCAAAGATGCAATGGAAGACATATCATGGATTGAAAAGAATATATCTATAATGATGGACTTGATGTATGTCGCAAAAGCTTAAGAAGCATCGCTAAAGCATTGAGAAGCGTCACTAATTGAAGATTCTATGAAGTTCTTTATATTCTGATTTTTATTTTACCATAGGATCATTGTGAAATTCACTATGATCATTGAATGTGGTGTGTGAAGCTCATAGGACATCTTAAATATCTCAAAAATATTTTTCCCAAAAAGCTGAGGCATTAAAATTCTTTGGAAAATATTTTTAAAGTGATCAAAAGGCAGGTCAGTCGACTTAAGCTTTATATTAGTCGACTGGGGGTTTAACCGATTTGAAAAACTGGGTTCAGAACAGGTCAGTCGACCGACCCCTTCAGGTCAATCGACCGAGGGCTCTGTCAGTCGACCGAGACCTTCAGGTCAGTTGACCGAGAAGGCTATTTCTGGCATTTTTCGAATTTTCAAAGACAAACGGCTAGTTCTATGTTTCCCATTTTAGCGCAACGGCTATATCATTTTATTAGCCTATAAATAGAGCCCCAAAGCTCTGGTTTTTCACTGATGGTCTCTTGCAATTAAACCTCTTATACACTTATACATTTGAGCTTAATTCTCTTGGATTTCAAATTCAATTTTTTGAGAAAAACTAGATTTCTCTAGTGAGCTTCATATTCAATGTTATTTGAGAGAGTAAATTAGTGAGCTGCAACTTTTGTACTTATTCGGCTATATCAATAGCCAAGAAACTTGTACGCAACTTGATTCATTTCACTTGTACTTGAGACTTCGGTTCTCAAATTTTGTACTTGAGAGAGGTGACTCTCAAGAGAGGCTTCTCCGCCTATTCGAAGGAAAGAGGTATCTCCACCTAGTCAAATGAGGGTTAGTGCAATCCTTAACCAATTGGTTTGAGGCAAGGACGTAGGCCTTGGGGCCGAACTTTATAAACCCTGGTGATATCTTCTCTATCCTTACTCTTTAATTTATTTTCTTCACTTTTCTTATCTTTGAATTAAATTGTTTAATTTTTGCACACTTGAACTTAGAATATTTTTATTTAAAATTAATTTTTTTTTAAAAAAGTCTAATTCACCCCCCTCTTAGGATTACACGTTTACTATTAATTTCAACGGTACGAACAAATGTGTGTTAACACAAGATATTAAACAATTAAGATATGACAACCAGGGTATCACAAATCAATAACACCGATAACGATAGCAAGGTGCCATCAATCAATTACAATGGTATCAATGGTAGGGATATCATAAATCAACTCATAAGATACCTATCTTACAAATATCATGTACGGTCATCGACAAAGGCTGCACATCAGCTAGCCTATAACACGTCACCACAACGACCACATATCACTAACCACACCGTTAATACTTTCTTTGAACCTTATCTCCTGATTCGGGTTAAAAGATCTCGGACGCCCTATCTCGTCATTGTTCAAATTCCCAATCACAACTAGCGATCACGCCGCTAAAATATGATTCACAACCTCCAACCTTCCTGTTGGAACATCATCGGCAACACCGTCATCATCTATCTCAATGGCATCTTAATTGGACAAGGGAGTAACCACTTGGTTCACCATTGAAGTCACTTTCACCAGACTCTTGTCACAGACACACCCTCTTAGAAAATGGGTGGGTGGGCAGGACTCCACAATTGAAGAAAGTAACATCAAACTTCTCTTCCAGGAAACCAAAATGACTCATACCAAACAGGATACCGGCGACGTCACACGTCATTTTAGTCTCTCAGGACATCTCATCTTCAAAAGGAAACTTTCATATAAGGCATCTACCCTATGGGGTCACATCTCGGCATAATCACACTCCCCCACTTAATTCTCATCCACGTTCCATCATGCCAAGCACTTCCGTTCATATGCTTCTAACCGTACACGGTTCACAATGCAAAAACAAGACACGAGAATGTATGGTTCACGGTGTGCGAACCACCACATCTACACAAACCATCCCAGGTAACTACCTAACTCATAGGTCTACCTACTCTGAGATACCCATCATAATCCTACTCCCACGGGTAAGGTACTCGCTAACCGAGAAACAACGTGTCATTCATGACATATGTTAACAGTCATACACATAAATACGTCAACACATCATCTACATTGCGGCCTCTGTCGTGTCCTCATTCCTGAGACATCATGGTATTACATAAGGATGGGGAAGATATAGTACCAACTCAAAACCCACGATCATAAACTTATCCCAAGGATAAGCCAAACAACATTCCACAGACCAATTGGTCGAGGGTAAGTATGCTATCACCAAATCACATAAGCACAGCATCACATAACCACATACCAAGGAGATTTCTTGGAGTGATATCTCAATCCAAACAACTCGCCTGGATTTCCAAGTAGAATGAGCATTCGCAAGGCGCCTTTCTAAATAGAACCCCAAACAAGTAACCTGGACGCCGAAGCAAGAAACATTATCCTCAAGATCCGACCTCCATACTCACATAATAGCGTAGCATGCGCAAGTAAGTCGCATCGCATCACAAGCACACATGACATGAATGAAACATGCAAATCATCCCTCTCGTTACAACACATGACCCTTCTCACGGTCCTAAGGTATTAGAGCCTAAAGCTCTGATACCATCTATAACATCCTGACCCCGGATAATTAAAATAATCCTAAGAATTACCAATAATAGAAACTCAAGTCGAATCTTTATTTCGTAAAACATTATTTTAAAACAAATAAACGTCTTTTCTTCCAAAATTTCTAAAACGGTTGAAAAAAATTCTAAATCGTTTTGGAAAATTTCGACAAAATTTCTCCAATTTTTGGACTAACCCAGCAATGATATTGGCCCATCAAGGGCATCAACAATCACAACCTAGGCCCATCCAAGGCATCTAAACTATACCAATCCAACAATGGTGAAGCCGATCCACGGTGCAACAAAACTATTAGCCAACATATATCTCACATCTCAACAAATATAAAATGGGTGGCTAAATGGCTCTTGCAACCCAACAAAAGAAAACATAAGTTACTTACCCGACGTTATCTCACATGCATGCAACCGAATGATAGATGGCCTTATGGCCGTACAATAATCCAACTACAGAAATTGAAATGTAAAATTTATACATTTATCCAAAGAGAAAGAACAAGTAAAATAACTAGTATGGTCACTTAAAGCTTTTACTTTCCCATCATAGCATAAATCTCCATGAACTCCTTTGTTAAACCTCAAAAATGTTAGGAGGGCTGAGCCCAGTAGCAGGATAATAGACAATATAAATCTACATCATAATATGCAATGTGGCAAGTGACAAGTATAGGTTTTAATAAAAAAAAAAGTAACATATTGCTCATTTCTTGAAAATACACCTCACGTGCCCATTTTCGAAGAAGAAAAGATAACCGCATTGTACGTAAAAAGGTTTTGTCATTTCGAGTGCATACCCACAATTCCATTCATCTAATTCAACCACAACTTTACAACCCGTTGGGTTGAGGGCTTGGTCGACCCGTTACAAGCAGAATCTGAGCACGACTGCGCAGACCCCAAAAGGTCTGAGGGGCTCGGCGGAGCCAACACGATATGCATGACTTCGTAGACCCCGAACGGTATGAGGGGCTCGACGGACCCAACACGATATGCACGACTTCGCAGACCCCGATTGGTCTGAGGGGCTTGGCGGACCCAACATCATCCGCACAACTTCGCAAATAGTGAATGGTCTTAGGGGCTCGGTAGACCCAACATAATCTACACAACTTCGCAGACCCTAAATGGTCTGAGGGGCTCGATAGACCCAACACGATATGCACGACTTCGTAGACCTCGAATGGTCTGAGGGCTCGGCAGACCCAACATAATCTGCATGACTTCGCAGACCTCGAATGGTCTGAGGGGCTCGATAGACCCAGCATAATCTGCACGACTTCGCGAATCCAAATGGCTCAAGGGGATCGGCAGACCCAAACCTAGCATCACAACTCAACCACAACACCACAACCGGTTCAACACAATCTTGCAGGCTAGGACCTGAAGGCTTGGTTGACCTTTATGTTTCCAACACAATTTTACATTCCAACGAAATATGGATTGAGGGCTTGGCCGACCCATTTCACCGAATCCACCTAGAAGGATTCGCCTCGTCAAAAAAATAATGCAACTCTTTTATAGACCCAATGGTCTGAGGGTAAGGCCGACCCGTCAACAAAATAATGCAAATACCACAAAATCCAATCATCAAATACGAGGCAATTTTAAAGGAGCCTAAACATCTCCACAACAATAAACATTTAATCTCACCAAAGCAAGGCTAAGTCAAAGTTGGCTTAGTTATACTCACTACGTCAAACATCTCTACAAATCACATTACACATAATACGGGGATCTATTGTTTAAGATCACAACTGATAAGATACATAATTCCGATTTCACAAAATTGTTCTAATTGGGCAAAAAGTCCCAACTCTATACACACAACCCAATCGAATTCTATCTTGTCTAAAACAAAAATTGAACATATAAATATCGTTCTACCTAATTAGGATAGTCATAGCTAAGTACAATCTTTTAGGATTCACTACCAATTTCACAAATTTAGACTCAATGCCTAACAAGGCTCACGTTCGGGCCCTCGGCAATCAAAGCATAAACCAATACCAAAACTTTGATAAAATTTTCAATCCATATCACCAAAGAGATTTATAAGGTCCAGAATTCTACCTCACAACGGAGACGATACAAAGAAACCACGTCCAATCCAAAGTCGTCCCAAACTAGCCCCGAAAGCGCGTCTAATCTGCCAAAAGTAATTTACCAACTTGCCCTTTAATTTACGGGGATATAATCCGGATATCCAAAAATTATCAGATTTTAACCGCAAGCAATATTTTGTGCCATAATCATAGAATTGGAATCAATTTCATGAAATTATCTCCGTATGGTCGAAATTCCCAAATCAGCCCAAAAATCCATCTGTAACCCTAACTGCTCCAAAAATGAAATTGATTTCACAAAAATCATTATAGTAAGCTTAAATAACCCTAGTAAGCTCTAATTTCATGATTCAATAGTTAAAATCTAGATAAAAATTACAAAACTCAAAAACGGGTCCCGTCGGGTTCGACAAGCCCTAGCTTGCGATCAATAACGAAACTTCAATCAAATCTCAAACTAAATTAGTAAAAATTTTCTAAGAGTCAGAAGATTACCTTAGACAAAGAAATACGAAGAAAACAAGCCGATCGGGCCATAGATCGACCCACAAAACTAGTGGAACCGTCGCGGTCCTCTCCCCTATTTCGGCAAGCCCTAGCTTGCGTCAGAGGCGCGCCGGTGGTGCGCCGACCTCCCCTCCTCCTCCTCTCTTTCTTCTTCCTTTCTTCCTCCTTTCTTCCTCGCCAGTTCTCTCCTCTCTCGTGTCTCTGGTTCGCGTTGTGCACGATATATGATCGAGATTATTGTTTTATTATTTTTATTTTATTTTATTTTATTTTGCTGAAGCTTCTAGGCTTTCGATTATTATTATTATCTTGTTTTTTTGTAAAAAGATTAATAATAATAATATGTATATATTCTCAAAAGATTTTGATTTTTACCCAAAATTTATCCCGATATAAAATAATTATTAAAAATTTCATTTTTGATTTTAAATCAATTATTAAATAAAATGGTACAAGCATTACAGATTCCTTCTCAAATTAAAACTTCTCTTTATTATCTGTTAAGTCTAGTTTAGTTTAGCTAAAATTAGTTTTTAAATATTAATTTATATTAAAATCCAAAATTCTTTTGTTAAATAAAAATGTTTTTTGAGATTAAATAATTGGAAACTATTTTCTCTTGCCGCATATTTCTTGTGGGAACGATCCTGACTCATTACTAGGTACTAGTTAGTGTTAATCTTGGTATAAACTTGATTGCGAGACGACGCACATCAATACCCTATCCAGAATTATAGAACAGCTCGTCTAGATTATGATTCATCTTATTCATGGTATAAACTATCTCATATTTAATATTTAATTTAACAAATAAGCATAGTTATACGGCCCACATTTAATGCAATCACCAAAAACTTAAATGGAATATTAATTTATTTAGAGAAGACATATTTTTCAACGATCAAATATGTCGTGGAATAAAATAGTGGTATAATGAATACAATTAAAAAGGCTAAAATAAAATACATGAAATTATTCTACTTTAAAATACCATGCTCGGGTTTCTTCATAACCCGAGGCAGATGAGGGACTTAGTGACGCATGGTCGGGGCGAAATCCATCTTCAAGTTGATGTTGGTAATTGTCGGCAGCTTCTCGTCGAGGGCCGGACCTTCCAGTACTGGTTTTCCAGGGTTGAAAGTGTAATTTTGGACAAGTAGAGGGGTTTTCGTCACTGTACTGGATTGTCAAATTTACTGAGGTTCATTGTATATTTATAGATCTCAGGAAATTGGAGTCCTTATTAGATTAGGAGTATGTTGGCAACGATCAGTCCAGATGGAAATGGCGAGAGTCTGGATGGTAATCAGCTGGCGAGTCCGGACGATTCTGGCATCCCGTCATGACGGTAATGACGATCAAAGTCCAGACGGTAGTGAGGAGAGTCCAGACGGGGCTTGTTTGGTCTTGGAATTTTTCTTCAATTTTCGTCTTGTTTTGTTTGTTTGGTTATGTTGTTGCTATTTTATTGTTGTTTTACATTTCCTTGTCAAAACCTGTCTAAATACAAAAATACTACAAAAATACGATATTAAATAATATCTCAGGGCTAACCTAGTGTAAATAACGAGAATAAATCGTCACTTTTGAGTGCCGATCAGTAGACAATACATAGCCATGTTGTACACTCCACCAAACCCTAATCCCTATAGTTAAGGAAGGCTCTCATCCTAGACTTTTAGTTGGGATAGTTACGGCTGTCAAAGTGTGTAACAGTTCAACCCCTATTAATATTAAATAAACATTTTCATCGAGTTCCAGCTTAATATTAATCACATGCTGAAGGGCTTAAATTGTACAAATCACTTTTCTTATTAGTGTTAAATGCCACCTAAAGCAGATCACACCGTCTAAGTTTTACAAAATTTTGCGAGGGTGAATCTATTTTAGACACTAATGAGCCATACTTTGTACCTAATAAACATCCACACAAGATTAATATCATAAGAAAAAAGGGGAACCAAAAAACATGCATAATCTTAACAAAGACAAGCTAACTACATATCGGAATAGAGGTATATCTACTACAACCCAAGCCAAATTTGGTTTATACAACGAAGATAAATTGAAACCTCCCGAGTTTCTCACCAAGCATGTAATAAATTCAAAAGGCTTTAAGGCCTTACATTACAACATAACCGATTATAACAGTTATATGAATATACATAAATCCGAAATGGGATGTAAAGGTATAACATACTGAAATGTAAGCATCTTAATCCATCTGTGAGTGGGACGAATCATCGAATCATCCAACATCTTCCAATGCTCTGCCGCTAATACATGAAATGTTGTTTTAAACAACATGAGCCCAAGGCTCGCAGGATATATAATAAAGCAAGAATGTATGAATAACATGTGAGGATGGTTATGCAACTGTTGTAAATGTAAAACATTTAACAGAAACCCACGTTTTCCATCTTAAAACCCAATTATATAAAATCATTTTCTAAACACCATTTTACAAATAATACCCCACATCCCAATTAATCCCTCCAAACCATCGTACGGTAATGAATATTGGTTAAGTCTCATACCATAACTTATAAACATTATCATGTACAAACCCATTACCAGTTTGTTATCCTAACATTCACACCCAAACAACATCATCCACAACTCATTCCAGAACAAACTCACCATTCACAACCCAAAGCCGAGTGCTCGGCGCACCCACACGCTTATCGTTTATGACCCAGAGTCGAGGGCTTGACAGACCCATGAACTCATCATTTACGACCCAAAGTCGAGGCCTCGACACACCTACTAGCTCATCATTTATGACCTGAAGTTGAGAGCTCAGAACACCGACCACAACTCACATAGAGTGTAGATAAGCTCATAGCTTCATGGGCTTTAACCGTAGGGATCAGAACTCCCTGAATAAATCACATAGAGTATATAAATGTATACATATAGCCTCATATCTTCATGGACTTTAACCATAGGTATCGGAACTCCCCGAATATAGTACACAAACCATGATATAACACCCAACCACGTCACCCATAACCATAACAAGATGTACGACAACTAAATAACACCTATAAACCAGATATAACACAATAACTATAGCATGATATCTACCACATGGATATCTACAACAAGATATCTATAACAAGGTATCTATCTGAACACGGATAGTGTACTCCACATGATATACACAACGAGGATATCATTCATATACATGATAATCCATAGAATTAATATCTGTTAGGGTTGTATACTTAAAAGCCATGGTTTTGAGTATTTTACTATCCGGGATCCCAGAAAATATTAATGAGAATCTATTGAGAGGATATGTATATTAGGATTCATATTTATTGCATTTATGATGTATGTATGCATTATTCGTATATTGTGTCCAGTATTTGACTTGTCGCCTGAAGTGGGGAAGATCGGGTCAAAGGTTCTGACACATATACAAGGGGCTCACGACCGCAGTGGACCCGGACTGTCCATTGGTA
>JAULLF010491148.1:0-10690 GCA_035668175.1 Sarracenia flava
TGACCAAAATCCAACCCAAACTTCCTCCAGCAGCTTTAGAGAGAGAAAGGGACCAAAAATATCTAAAAATTATATCCCAAATGCATCCAAACTAGTAGCTTATAAAGATCTGGACTGATAAGGTTAGCTTGAGCAGTCCCAATTGCTTCACACTGCTCGAAATTTTAAAAACGGGGACCTGTCCTCGATCTAAACGACACTAATCTTGGTCTGATACTCATGAATATTTATACAAAGGTTCCAAAATAAATGGTGCAATCATCATACATGGAATCGTTATTTAACTTTAATTCTTTTAAAGCATTTAACTAGTTTTACGAAAAAGTTACATACGTCGGTTTTGAATTAATGTTTAAAATTGAAATGGTCTACGATTCCCGGGTCTAAGGATTACC
Organism: Sarracenia flava; assembly: GCA_035668175.1. Lineage (NCBI taxonomy): Eukaryota > Viridiplantae > Streptophyta > Magnoliopsida > Ericales > Sarraceniaceae > Sarracenia > Sarracenia flava. The sequence continues at coordinate 396 of JAULLF010491148.1, forward strand.
AAAGCTTATTGAACGATGTCGTACTATAAAGGAACGGTTAAAAAGAGGTCAGGTGCTTACATCTTGGGAGCTCTCTAATGAGGCTGTCAGTAACCTCATTACACTCCACTTCCATCACCTCGCTCCTCATTGCTGGTTACTACACCGTATTGTAGATTCTATTATTGATCCCACAGGTTACACGTCGAACATTCTTATCTACCGCGTTGATCTCCTCTATGTTGTTGGCTAGGGATATTTAGTTGATCTTGTGTACAATATATGATATATTACGGAGTCTTATTTTTTTCGTCCTTTCGATACTTCTAGTATCTCGTCCGCCTCCCTAATCACAAGATTTTTTTGGGCTCGGTCGATCCCCCAAATCGACAAAGAGCCTATGTTATATCCGTCTTATGATATTACGTGGTTGATGCTCACTAAGAGCTCTGCCATTGTTCCTCCTGACTCCACTTTCAACTCGATTACCACGCGTCTACAGCCGATGTACCATCTTTGGAGCCAGTACTTTCAGCGATCTTTTCGGCCCCTAATGAGCCCGTCATATGGCCCCTCCATTGCCCCACTAGCAAATACTTAGCTCATGCCACTAGATCCAGCCGCCAATGTCCTAGTACCTCCTGAGGTTCCTCAGGGTGATCTCCTGACACCTTTTTCATGCCGAACATCCCTCCTGGTTCTTTAGTGTTCGACGCCCTGTCAGACGATTTGCAAACCAATATCCTCCATCATATCGCTATTTAGACACTGATGTAGGCCCGATTTGAGGCCCTGTTCAAGTATATTGACCATGTAGTGATTTCTTTTTAGCAACAATTGCACACCTTTTCAACTATCATGACCATAGTTATAGAGGGTCTCGCCGCAGTCTCTCAGCAATCTCATCGTGGTTATGACACAGAGTCCTTGTCTGAGGAGGAGGATTAGCTACATTTTTTGCTTTTACTTATTTTTGTTATGTCTACATTATGTATTTTTCCCCTTTTACACATCAGGACAAAAAAGGGGAGAATACATAGTTTCTTCCTGTAGTAAAGTAGCATGTTTAGCTTATTGTTATAATTTGTTATTGTCAGTTGAGGTATTATTTTTTAGGTATGACATGTATATTTATTTTAGGTACCTCACACTGACTCATTTTGACGATATGATAAGATGTTTGATTTTCTAGTTCTATATATATCTCTATCACATGCATGTTGATATCCCCTACTCTTACACTTCTTAGTTTACATTGGCCATACAGTTCTTTATTTATGGTTATACCACATATCCACTTTACGCTTGTGTTTGAGTTTATTGTGTAGTGAACTGGTCCATGCAGTCACTATATGCCATACAGTTCGGTATAGATTCTTAAGTATATGTGAGTTGGTGTTTCATATATTCTCTTAGTTTCTTTTTCTTGTATAGACTTTTATATTTTGACGATTTTACCTTGGAAATACCAAATGAGGAGATTGCTAGTAAAAGTGGTAATTTTTGTGTTCAGTATAAAACCTCAGTAGCCGTATCTTTATTTTTGGTTTGCTATTTTGGGTGTTTGAGTCTCGGTCCTTCATGCAGATTATACTCATCTTAGTCCTCGTACAAGGTATATTTCACCCATTGAGCACATCCATATGCACATATCATTTATCACACATTAGAACATATAGAATGAATGCATGAGAGTAGGATAATACCCTAGATAACTTAATATTTAAATTATGGAAAATATGGCATTTGAGCTCACAAAATGCATGAGCGCATAGCGAGTGCTCTAATTTAAATGAGAGTTTTCTTTTGTACAGAGTTAGGGTGTTGGAGCACTTGTAAGGCGCTCAGGTGCTCCCTTCATCCTCTCACCTATTTTCATTGGCACCATTTGAAATGCCTACAAAAATTAAATGCGCTTGCAAAGCACTCGAGAACCTAGCAAGCGCCGAGGCTCACTCGTAGAGCTCTTGCAAGGCACTCGGGCGCTCCTCATAGATTTTATCCTTCAATGAAATTTTAGCCCGATTTTTGTATGTGAGGTATAAGTTTCGACAATTAAGGATTAAGTCATATTTTTCAAACAGGGTTGAGAGCTCTCACTTTTCTATAACCCTTGCATTCAAAGCTTCATTAATGGACTTCATTTATAGCAACCAAAGGTATCTTAACTAATTCACATGATATTTTTTTTCTCTTGCCTTGGTTGTTTAGTTTCATTAACCATCTCATTACACACACTACACTTGTCTCACACAGATTTTGGTTGAGTCAACTTAGAGCCATTGAAAGACGGAGATTGAGAGGTTCTCCCATGGTGGCTACAAAATCTATAACGGTGCCCGGCGAGCTACATCAAGAATACAAAGTTAGGTTTCTATCGGGTATGGAAACTAGCTATGAGCCGATTAATCTAAACTAGAGGGGTGAATAGGTTAGATGTCGATAATTTAAACATCAATTTTAATTAATTTAAAAAAAATTAATTTTCTAACCTAATAAGATAACAAGTTAAGGTTAATAAAATATATCGATATGAAGCTATAAAAAGGCTAAGATCCAATAACCATAAAATAAACATGATATACCTAAAAAACCGTAGGAAAACTCCATGAGATAAAAATCATGGCACCGACACATGGTAGAAACTATGCACTATAAATCAAAATGTTTACAAGACTGACTAGATTAGGAATAATACCCGTTACCCAACACAGTCACCTATCCTCAAACTTGAGAGCTACCTGAGCCCATTCTTTATTCCAAAGTCGCGTAGCCTCCCCTCCATTGATCTATGAGTTCTTCAGTCCTCACAGTGTGGTAGTCATGAAATGGTGGAATGAAAAAGGTAACCAAGATGCACTCCTAAAACTACCATGAAAGGAAGTAGGGATGTTTTAGGTTGCGCTCCAATGTGGTCTAATTACTCTTCCTTAACAGGGGAGTAAAAACTACCATAAATAGAGATTCTAATGTCGAGGTTGCTCCAAATACACACAACGAAATGCAAGGGCATGAGACTATCATGAGTCTCAAGGCCTTAAGTTTCTACAAGTGTACACAACAAAGGCTAAGGGGGTAGTACTACCATAAATCTCAAAGTCTAAGGTGCCTACAAATAACTCCTCATACAATATGCTATGAATGTAAAGATGAATAAAGGTGAAGTCATTCAAAAGATAATCAAGATACAACACAGAAACCATATAAGGATCTACATAACATAGATAAGAAAACAATCTACCATGAGAGGAAGTTGTAATACCTTGGATTGTAGTAAATCTTAAGGGATTGATGGAGGACTCAATACAAGGGCTCGAGGAAGCCTAGAGGGAATGAGGAGCAGCCTCAAAGAAAGCCAAATGGCTGGGAGAAAGTCTCTCAAAGCCTAAAATGTGTCTTTATAGAAAAACAAATCGGTGCTTAAGTGTTCTTCAAGCGCGCCACGCGCGTCATAGTGCTCCAGGGCTCTTCAAGCGTAATTAAAGTTAGCAGACCTTTTCTGCCGGCACTAATGAGAGAAGGGGAGGGTTTCACGGTTGAGCGTGAGCGCTCTATGGGTGTACTACGGGCGCCACAAATCCTGAACTCTCGACAAAGGAGAATGAGATATTAAATGATAGGCACTCGAGCGCTCTATGGATTTCTAAGGGTACTTCAATATCTCAACTCTAAGCTAATCGAGAAAGGCATGAATAATATTGATCGCTTGATGCTGTTCTAGCGCTCTGGGAGCACTCGAAGATGCTCTTAGAGGGTTCGAACCCCATTCGGGCTCTAGTGCCTAGAATTCGTGGTATAACCATAAATTCTCTAATGGAGCAAAAAACACAACCAACCCTAAAGCATGTGATAAAATAAATGAAATATGCATATGGGTGTGTGTGATGGGTGCCATACACCATGTACAAGATTCAGAGTGGGCCAGTTGATTTTGAATTAAACGGAGGACCTAGACACAACCACCCAAAATCAAAGGTACACACACAACAATTTTATGCCTAACCCAGAAATAGCCAATATAGTAACAATCTCCACCTTTAGTATTTCCATGACAAAACCATTAAAATAAACAAGCCTATACATGAAAAGGAGTCTACGAGAATACATGAGAACCATAAACTCACTTATGCTCGTGAACCTAATCTAATCGGTGTGGCTTATATAAAAAGCATGTACCTACGCATTGCACATGAAACTTAAAACCTACATGAATTAGATATGTGATATAATAACAAGATAATTACGGGATAAGAGTAATCAAGGTAGGGAAATAGTGCAGGTAGTAAAGTCATGCATGAGATAGAGACCTATATAAACTAGTAAAGCGAGCATACATTATGCACAAAAATTAGAAAGTTTATATATTATGTCAACGTATCAAAAGCCAATATACACCATAAGATTATTGATATATTTCGATATATATCAAAATATGAAAACTACAATATCAAAACTACTTCTTCCCTAACATAAAAACTTCTCCTTCGTTTTGTTCTGGAAAAACAAAGGGGAAAGAAGAGGTGAGAGGAATAATAGATAAAGCATGAAGGGCTAGATATCGTTCTCCTCATAGGAGGAGATGGGGGTCAGTACCAATGTGACGAAACTCATTAACAAAAGTCGTAAGATTTTCAACCACCGTTGTGAATCCAATGGATAGGGTGTGTACCTACTGTTGAACAGAGACGATGAGACTATGGAGATGCTGGCCGAGCCTCACATCGGGCTATCATTTGTGTCTTAGAGATGGTGTGATGAAGGATCTGGCTCATGACATCGGTAGGGATAATAGCCCCCTCTGGTTGTCTGGTAGGAATATCAGGCAGGTCTAGAAGCTCTACATCATTTATAGGCAGAATGGGTACATTTACAGGCACCTTTGAATATGAAGGTTAGCTGCATCATGCGGTGGAGACAATGGAGCCATGTGGTGTGGCTTGTCAACAACCGGGTGAATGGTAAGGAACGCATGCACTAATTGTGGAGGAGCAGGCTGAATATGCTTAGTTACTTGAATGACAACAGCATCATGATGAAGACGGGCAACGTACCGCGAAAGAGACTTCTAAGTGATGTTGCTCAAAGAATACATGGTAGGCTCTTGGTCGATCAGGTACACAGAATGGGCAACGCAAAAGCGAGAGTTAAGGGATGCGTAGGGAAACCTAACACTACCTGAAGGATGATGAGAGTAAGCCATAATGACAGATCACATTTGATGGGCAAGGTTAAGAGAGTAACCATGACCTATTGCATATAGAAGATCGACACATGAGGCCGAGATATTAGACATATGCCCAGTGGGATCAATGACCAAGGCTACGATCAAATGTAGTGAGTGATAATAGGAAGCAAGATGACATTGCAGAAGAGTAACCTCATCATTGAAAACCCCATTGGATAACTCTCGAGAGACTTCAGATCGAACGAGATGAGCTTCCGTACCAAACGGATACTTGGGTGCGGCAACTCGAGATATCTGGTATATCGATGCAATGTCTTCCAATGAGACGATGAGTCGATGACTCAGGATGGTGACCATAAGGGAAGGAGTCTCCAATTCAATCTTAGTCACATTGGAGTAGAATTCCTGGACAATCTTCGGATAGACTGTCCCATGGACGAATTCGATCCCTAGCCAACCATGGCACTCAAACTAATCCCTGAGCCTAATCGGAGTAAAGCTGGCAAAAAGGATATTCCTCTCCTTGAGAATTCGACGCCGGACAATCGTGGAGTAGGATGCTCGAGTCGTAACAGTAGGGATGCGATCAGAGTTATGTGACTCAGAGACAGTCCTCTTTCTACGTCGGGACCCATGTCTACTACTGGAGGACCCCTGTCCTCCAGCAAGGAAGATGAGAAGGCTCAACACGGGTAGACCCATGATCAGTGGAAGAAGCATCATCAAAAATAGTGTGGCTGGAAATGATGTGCCTAGAATATCTAGACATCATCGAGTAATGTAAACCATGGTTCAAATGGTCACGGGTTGAAAAGGACAGACAGAGAAGGCCGTGAACCCAAAATTCATAGAAGGGGTAACCACTCAGACTTAGAGAGATGAGAAGTGAAAGCAATGAGAAAGTAGAGGTCGTCAAATCGGTACTGTTAATCATGGCAAGAAAGGCGTCGATAGGAGATGAGATCATCGGACTGATCCGGAAGCTTTGTGATGTGTGTGTCACGAATGAGAATACCCTTAAGGCAAGATAGAAACCTAACCTTGAAACCTAGTTGAATAGAGGTGGATCGTGGACAAAGATCAATAGTGCAGTGTGAATACACGACTAGGTCTTAGGCGACTAGGGATAAAGAAGTGTCAGACACAAAATGTTCAGATGCAGGTCGGCAATCACAAGGAGATAGAGAGACGAAGGGATATGAGATGGGAAGAGGGAAAGACGAATATGTCTTTTGTTCAAACCCAATCTGACCCAGAGGCCCTTGAGCGCTTTAGAAGCACTGGTGCGCATAGAGCTCAAGCGTTTTTATAGCACTTTGCAAGCGCTGTACATAGGTAGTGATTTTTGACGAAAATAAACCAAGCGTTAGCTAAGTAGCAAAAAATAAATCCAGGGAAACACTCCCTCTCACAACAATGAGTTCAGAGAACTCATAGATACTATCTAATACTCGACAAAATCTCTCCATAAGCTCTCCCCCTTAACCCAAGCTCACCTATAAAGCATGTAAAAAATAAATAAACAGCATACAAGAATTAAAATTACATATTTTATGCATGAAGGTGAGATAAGCCTCAACAAAACAACTCTATTGGGCACATAGAACTTGAGGAATTTGCATGTAAAATTGATAACCTACGTATCAATATACCATTTTGTAAGAATCAGTTCAAGTATAGACGGTTCATGTCAACTCTCTATCGAAAGTGAATAGTGAACTCGGTGCATAGGAGCATAGTGATTGACAAGAAACAAGGCAAAATTAAATCCTATCATAAGGAGATGAATCATCTGCTCGAACTTAAAGCGCAAACTCAAAAATATTTGGAACTTAAGACATAAGCACAAACCTTAATCTTGTTGACAACAGTCACACACGTAAACTCTTACCCAAAATAAAACCCATGTAAGGGCATTATCATACATATACTTTTTCATACTTGCCAAGCACAAACAAGGTATAGATAGTAAGGATTTTACTTATTATCGAAACGGACACACAAATGACGATTTACACTGAACGTAGGCAGTAACTCACGCAAAGATACGACGTACACCCACAAATAGACAGTTATTGAAATGCATAACTAGATAAGGGAAAGAGGTAAACCATAAATATAGGTCAATTTATAAGTCAAGAACTGAATGATCATAATATAATGACTAGAGATAAAAACATCTTGTAACTCACAAGCATTAGGCTCCTAAAGAGTGTGTTTTAATAGATAGATTAACATGACTATCAACTCAATGCATAAATACAAACAAAGTTGCACAGGAAAGAAAAAATTTCAAATTACAAGAAATTTCATCAAGTAATTTTACCTAATAAGAGTGATGGTTATCGTGTATTGCCTTCAAGATTAATATAAGCATGTCAAACACACAAGCATGCAAAAGGAGAAAAATTAAAATAAATATACATGGTAAATATTATGTAAATTTTTATCACAACCTCTCAAGATAGTGCACAAGGTGATACAACACGGAGAAATAAAGGAACACCACATCTTACGACAGAGGGACAAAACCTAAGGACACACTAAGGCTTGTATAGAGGCATGGGTCAGCATTGCCTAAGAGAAGACTTGGCAGAGAAAATTGATGGCATAGTTAGAATGCTCGAGGGCATATATGATAGGTTCCTATGATACAATTGAATGCATAGACCAGCTCGTTGCTCGAGATAAGACTTGGCAAGAAAAGTTTCTAGCACCATAATTGTGCACGAGACGAGATGACATGGATTCAGTAAAGCTAGATCCCCCAAAAGAATAGCCATAAGGCGTAGAAAGACAACATCAAGATGTTACCAGATAGTGTACCACTAGATACAGCACCAGAGATGCATGAAAAGCAGACTCAAGGACATGGAGACCGTCCCTAGAGACAGCTGAAGTGACTTATCTCAAAACGCGGCTAAGACTCTAATTAGTGTGTCAATGTCCATGGTTCAAGACTATTGAACCATAATTCTTCAAGAAGTGGGGAAGGAAGAATTAAGTGTCAAGACGATCATATTACCCACTTTTAACTTGCATAATATATGATCGATTTAATATATTGTTTTGAAGCAAACTTTCCTCATATGGAAAGTAACCATTGTTGGTCTGCAAATAACTCATCTCGCACATGGAAGAAGCAACCAAAGGAGATGGTAGTTCAGTTGGACATAGTTTTCTTGTTTTTTTTTTTTGTTTTGTTGGAGCTTAGCTACGTGGGCTGTCCATAGCAGTTTGTAGTCTTGTTTAAGTCTTTCCGTTACGGCTTGTGTAATGGATCAAGTGCGTAAGTTAGGTGTGCGGGGTGTTCTGTTGGGTCCATATGCAGTTATAATTATAGCTTTTCCTTATGTAGCTGTGTTGTTGCTATTGATGGGTGCGTGGTTGTTGCTGATAGTAGCAACTCCATGTTCTTTCTATGTGGCATAGTTCTTACAGCATATTTGCTAGCAGGAGAAGTGTCTGTTTGGTTGTGCAGTTGTGGTTATAGGTTCTTCAGTCTCGGCGTGCACCTTGTGCATAATTTTAGCAAAAAGCTTTCTGGTCATTTTCTAGCAGTAGGGTATAACAGCTCTCATCTAGCAGTGTGTAGCAACTTTTTGGTTCAGCTTCTTTGGTCAGCAGAAGCTCGGCTAGCATCTTACAGGTTTGTTGTTATAGCTTGCAGCTTATAGTAGCTATAAAATGCATTTTCTCTCTTTGTAGTTTCTGTAGCCTTGGGTTGTTTTAGTGTTGCTGCCTTTATGTTAACAGTAGAGGATTGTTGCCTCTGCTCCTATCTTCTGAAGGAGCCGGTGTTTAAGTTTCTTCTTGGTCTAGAGGGTATTCTTATGTAGTCGTGGCTTTATGTTTTGGAACAGCTTTGGGAGTTTTCTATAGCCATTCTCTTTCCTTTGGAGGTTGGGTTGCTTTTTGATTCTCTGATGCTATTGATAGTTCCAGGTTTATTTTTTGGTTGTTGTATTGCTTGTAGCCTATTGTAGCTGCTTTTGTTTTCTACTTAGGATTTACAGGTGTGTGTCTTGCTGTCGTATCTATTTTCTAGTAGCTCTTTGGGTTTGTATTTTGTTATGGGTTTTTCTTTTAGGTTATAAGGCCTGGGGAATGCCCCTTGTATTTTTTTAATTTTCTTCTTATGTAACAGTTGATTACCCTAAAAAAGGAGATGGTAGTGATGGCTAGCACTAGCTGAATATGGAAATCAGAACTAGGGCCAACAAATCAATGGCCTAAACCTATGTCAATAGTTGACAAGATGACCTACAAAGAGGTGTTGCAGGAGAAAGCTGAGGGTTCTAGGTTCACAATCACAATAAAGGTACTTGCAAAAAAAAGGATTGGATGCAACTATAAGGGTGGTTAAGCCAAATGGGGAAGACTTGCTCTCATTGGGCCATAGAGTTAGCAAAAGGTAGGGTGGATCTACATGCTGAGAGGCAGACAAATAGTTCATAGAGGGTAGAAAATAGAGATGAAGAGGATAGTGTGGTAAAGGCAAAAGATGTAGAATGGGTTAAAGGTCTCAACTTACATCAAAATGGCAAGTCGACTTTTGGGATACAAATGAAGATGACTGCATGTGGCAAACTTATGCCCAAGAGGAAGGTGAAAATAACTAAGGAGAAGGGAGTTCTAAAGGCAACATTAGAAAGACGAAAACTAAAATAGGTGTGGAGGACCAAACCACGGAATAAACTTGCAGCAATACTCGAGCATCAATATTATCTTCAGACAGAAGGAATATGAATTCAATCAAGAAGTGAATTTTTTATTTTTTAATCAATAATTTTTTTTTTTTACTTTTTGGTGACACTAGAAATGTGTACACAAAGTATAGCAACTTAGCATAAGTTCTTCCCAAAAAAAATTCTACAAGACACAATCAAATATATTCGAAATATAGCATGTCTTTCTTATTAAACAAAAACTAAAAGACAAAATAATACTTTTCATTTCTAAAAAAAAAAAATCATGTGTATTCTGTGAAGAAATCAAGAAGGAAGAAAAAGAAATGAGTATTTTTATCAACTAATAAATGATACAGAAGTCCCTTTTATGTACACGTCAAGATAACAGCCGTAACTAACTAACAAACAAACCAACTCATACATAACAGACTAACTGAATC
>JAULLF010492252.1:0-10675 GCA_035668175.1 Sarracenia flava
AATAGTATTGATTATCCTAATGATCCTACTCAATACACTCCAAGTGTACTAACCCATCGAGCTCGAACATCAAATTCCTAGACCGCAATTCGAACCGTTCGACCTAGCCAAGATCGGCTACTACAACGATGTGCTACAATCGTACTAATAGATTGTCTAGGTCCATTTCTATTGTGAGCCCACTTACATACTTGTCAGAACCTTTGACCCGATCTTCCGCGCTTTACGCACTAAGTCAAATACTAGATAGAATATACATACTATGTATTCCAACATCATACACACAATAGATACGAAACAGTAAATGCAAATACCTCTAAAATTTGTCTCATTAATATGCCAGGGATCAATGATAAAAATACATAAAAGTATGGCTTTTAAGTATACTATCCCAACAGAGGTAAGCCACAAACGTTGGTCAATCCAGAACAAAACTGTTAGGACATAACCACATATGATAGGATAATGAAGAGCAGCTTGTGATCTACAAGTGTTATGTTCCCAAAAAGTGTGCGCAAGAAGATGAGATAACACACCTACCATTCGGAGTAGATAGACAAGCATACCTACACATGAGAGAGGAAGTTTCAAATGACATGGGAATTTGTAAACTAATTACGCTTTATAATGGAGATGATTGTCTCATGTCACATACATTCCTAACCTAGGCAACATTCGGTGAAGATAGGACTCAGAGAAGTCACCGGGAAAATACGCCGAAAACACTTTCTCACACTCTTTCTGTACCACGAGGGTTTATCGGGTCAGACATGTAGTTTGCCTTTATCAAGTTTGGGATCTCCTGTCATTTTGGGTTGTGTGTGAGTTATAGTGTTTCCACGAGGACTATGTGTCCATATAGGAAGAGGAAAACGAGGCACTTTGAAGGTCAATAATAACATATCAATTTGTTCGACAAGATATGAGGATTGAGCAGCTAAATTTCTCAGATGCCTTAATGCGACGCCGTAATTTCTTATGGAAAGATTTGGATTGAATTTTGAGGTGTTCTGAACCAAATGATGGTTAAGGTGTCTCTCATTATTTACTTCCTTCCTAAGCCGATATCATTTAGGTCTAATGTGACCAACTCTCCCACAGTGGTGACATGCGGGAGATAGTCTCACCTTGGGTGGGGGCTTGGGTGCGAAGGCGAAGGATGAGGCCACCTTTTTCTTGGAAGTCATAGGCTGTTTTCCTAGGGATTCTATCATAGACAATTCCCTTATCGAAAGACTTCTTGATGGAGGAGTAACATTTCGCAACATCTTGAGCTTCAAGGAGGAAGATGCAGAAGGCTCATGAGGAATCCATCGAGTGGAAACATGAGCACTCATATTGTGGTCACTGCGTGAAGGTTTTGATAATGATGTGGGGTTCAAATGACCTAACTTACTTTGTTCGTTGAGGGAGAATGAGGGTTTGAGGGATCTGTCTATAGGGATAAGATCCTAGATCTAGGGGTTATCAGTTCTTGCAACAGATCTAGCTTTTCTTTCTCAGGTGTATAGAATTTTTAGTCAAGGTCAACAATATACTTCCTAAGAGTTTCCAACTTAAGGTTTCTTGCTACTACATCCTCTTTCAAGATGTTTACTTCTCCCTCAAGAGAATTGCACTTGGCTTTTTATTTTGATTTCGTTTCATTCAAGTCCTATTTACATCTTAACGAGTTCACCATAGGCCTCTTCGATTGACCCAATCTCCTTTTCGTCCTCAGTACTTCCTAAGCTTTTACTACCTTGACATGAAGACTCAGCTACCTTGGGAGCATCAAAGAGGAGTGAGGTAGTTTCAATGTTTAGGTCGTATTAGGTGCCATCATATATGATATGGAGAAGGTCCCAAGCTTCTTTGGCAGTTTCATTCTGTGAGACCCATGTAAGCTCATTTGGACCCAAGGCGTTATGTATGGCACCGAGGGCTTTATAGTTTAACTCGACATAAGAGTTATCTGTTGCCATCCATTCAGATTCGGTCTTATTCCAAGTTCATTAGTGGTTGCATCTTCAATTTTTGTCAACTTGTAGCCATGCACAACAGATCTCCAAATACGTATCCCTAAGGAATTAAGGAAAGCTTTCATTCCATCTTTCTAGTGGGCATAATTACAACCGTCAAAAAACGGCAAACGAGTTGTAGAAAGGCCTTCTATTTCTAATACTAGGTTCATAGTTGCTATGGGATCTACTCAGGTAGTTAAACCTAAAAGTGAGAACCACTACTCTTATACCAATTAAAAAAATAGCTATGAACCACTTAACCTAACCTAGAGGAGGGTTGAATAGGTTATATGCCTGAAGATTAAAATTTTAATTTAACTTTAATTAATAGTTTAAAGTTTCTACATCTACATCTACATCTACAAAGCATCAACATGCAATAAGAGAAATAAATAATACGTAATCAAACAGTTATCACCACAATAAATACACATAATATAACGTGGAAACCCTAGGGAAAAACAATCCCCATGATGAAAACCACGGCACCAAACACACAACTATATATATTTCTATAAACCAAGAAGGTTATGAAAATACAAGAAAAGGACTTATACCCACATCGCCATGGACGCCTAACTCCGGCATTCGTGACCCAGCTGACCCCCAACTCCTTCCTCGATCATATAGAGTCCACAGGAGCCATTCCCGATCTTCGTATCAACGACGGCTCCGAGTTACCTCGACCTAGATGTGTGTGTAGTGGGGAAGGTGTGAGGATGATATGCTTGATGATGACATAGTGGATCAGGATATATGAATCATATTAGTCTAACCATTATTGATGGAATAAATGTCCTAGGAAGCTTGAACACAAGAATCCATGGTGGAATGAATGCTTGAAGGTTGATGGGTGCATGGCAAAGAGAACTAAGTCCTAGAAGAGTTAATGCCAATCTGCACAACCCTAGTGGCTGAGAAGCAGTGCATTTATAAGAAAATACACTGGCGCTCAAATGCTCTTCGATCGCACCGTAGGGGCTATAACGCGCACGAGCGCTTCTTCAAACGCAGTTAAAGATGGCAGTCTTTCTCTACATAAACCAATGAGAGATGTTAGGGTTTTACCATTGAGCTCGATCGCTCTTCGGATGCGCTGCTGGTGCTAGCAAAACCTAATTCTCGGCAATGAGAATATAAGACATTAATCAGGGCCGCTTGAGCTCTCTGCGCGTGCCTCAAGGTCTCAACTCTCGTCAAGATGGAATTAAGAAATTTAATAAGTGGCACTCGAGTTCTCTACGGGCTCTCTTTGGGCGCTCCAATGTCTAAACTCTTGGCTTATCGAGAAATGCATAAATACGTATATGCCACTCGATGGTTCTTAACGCTCTACGAATGCTCGAAGGTGCTACAAGGAGGTTGAGCTCTTTCGTACGCCACTGCCTAGAATTCATAGTAAGTCATGAATTCTCTAAGGTAAGATAAAACACAAACTACCCTATACGATGTGTGAATTAAATGCACATGGGTGTGTGTATGTGAGTGTCATATACCTGTAAGGATCGGAGCAAGCTTGCTGAATGTGAGCATGACTGAGAAGCTAGACACAAACACCGAAAAGCCCCAAACCCAAAATAAAATGTATAGACACAATCGCTTCATCCTTAACCCGGGAATATCTAATATACTAACATACATTAAGATACATTCATCCAAAATACAAGATTACATCATAAGTAAGCAACATAGAATCTCAAGGCTTATGCTTTTTCCATCCGTGCAAAACTCCAGAACCTTCCCCGCATAACCTGAAATATGTTAAGAGGGCTGAGCCCCAGTAAGACCATAATAGACAATATAATCCAAGATCATGATATGTAAGGATGGCCTGTGACAAGTGCAAGTCATAACAATAAAAGTAGTATAAAACTCTTTCTTTAAAATTATATATCACATGAAAATTTTGATATGAAAAATAACCATGTTGCGGGTAAAATATATTATTATTTGAAGTCTATAATCACACTCCCAAGTTCAATGTTTTGTTATAACACAACAACTACATATAAGTTTCATGAGATAATAGTAAATCATAACAAGCTTTTCTTTAATAATCTATGTTATTGCATACTCGATTTAGTAAAACCTACAATAATGAATGATTCCCGATGATTCATGATGATGCATGATGATGCACCCACCCCCATTTCCATAGAACTCCATACACCCCATTCGAGCACAACTTTACAACCCATTGGGTTGAAGGCTTGGTGTACCTAGTTCGAGCATAATTTTACAACATAAAGAACCATGAGTTGAGGGCTTTATCGACTGGGTATGAGCACAATTTCCAAACTGATGAGTTTGAGGGCTTCGTTAACTCTTATCCGAATACAATTCCATATCTGAGCACAATTTTACAAGCCAAAGCTTGAGGGCTTGGTGGACCCATTCCATATCCGAGCACAATTTTACAAGCCGAAGCTTGAGGGCTTGGTTCACCCATATCCAAACACCATTCCATATCCGATATCTTCTTGTGAAATTGTGTTCGGATTTGTTTAGGAGAATTAATCCCACTTATCCAAAAATTACCAAATTTGAATAATAGGTTAATCCCACCTATCAATTACACGTAATTGCTATCAATTTCAAAAGGTTATCCATATATGACCAAAAAGCCCAAATATATACTAATATCCCAAACCCGAACCGTAATTGGTCAATAATGAAATCGACAACTCAATCCATATGCTAATAATCTAAGATAGTCATGGCAATGCAAAATTTCACATTTTACTCATCGATTTCATGATTCAAAAATTAGAGTTCAAAAATTGCTCACGTAGGGGTTTTCGGCAATCATGTTAGGGTGAAATACAAGGTGTTGGGAAAAACTACAATCCATATCAATGAATGAGTTTATAAGGTCCAAAATCCTACCTCAATTTGAAGTAAAACAAGAAAGTTGAACCAAAATCAGAGAAAATTGACTGTCGGAGATCAAGCGACGCATGCAGTTTGTGTTCGGTGCTCTGGTGATTTTCGTTTTGTCTCCCCTTTCGTTCCGTCGCCGGTAGTGGTGAAGCTCGCCGGAGGTGGCGCTGCTGGTGAGGGTGGCCAGTGGCTTCCTTTCTTCTTCTTCCTCCTCTCTTCTCTCCTTCTCCTATCGCTCTCTCCCTCTCTATTTTGTGTTTACACGTATATCGCGATAGGTGACTGTTTGGCAGAAGCTTCTAGATTTTGTTTCATTTGTTTTCTCTTTTTTTGTATAAAAGATTTTTAATAAAGGAATAAATATATGTATATATATATATCTACATATATATATACAAGCTCTTTTAATCGAAAAAAATTGTTCACCAAACTAACAGAAAAATGTCTCTTTTAGCCTCTAAGAAAATTTTCCAGTTATAAAATTGATTATCCGAATCCCCATCGATTTTAAAAAAATAAAATATTAATGAAACGGCTCAAGTCGTTATAGTGGATGTTCGTAGGTTTGGTTTGACTAGCCGTTGGCATATGTGCCATACAAGTGGTTATGCATATGGAGTTAAAGGGGGATGGGAAGGTGTACACGTAAGTCGATAAGCCATGTTATGGGACTTAACTTATGACGATTACGATACACGGGGTGCATCCATGTGCTATTACATTTTTTTCTACTATTGTATAAGAATCCTCATATATATTGTTCATGCATTCATTGTTCATTATATATCCTATTAGCCATTGTGCTAACTGTTGTTTTTGTTAAAAACAACACACAAGTGTTAGCTACGGAGCATTGGAGAACATTTCATGTTTTTGCGACGAGGCAAGAACAGGGGCTGGAAGTTTTGGTGGATTGTCCCACACATGTGTGAATCGGAATTCGGACGTTTATATCTACTGTAGTCGGGTATATTTCAATGTAAGGTCTTAAGGCTAGTTATATTTCTATTGTATGTTTTATGAGAGATTTGACGTGGTTTCAGTTCATCTTGTTTGAATGAAAAGGTTTTGGATTGGGTTATTGGAGTTGTATGATATTCTTCTACCTTGCTAGTTAATTTTATTAGTGCTCCAGTTTAGTTCATACCTCATCGAGACATTTATTAATTTAATTAATATGTTTATTAGTTAATTAATAAATGATTGAAAGTCGGAGTGTGAAAGAGACCTTCTGGTAAGAATGGCTGTGATGAACCATTTGAGATTGCTATGGTTAGGGAGGTAACTAATGAGATGGTGATCTTTCAGGAGTATTTGACCCCATCGCATGGTTGTTTTAGAGGTTGTATAATATGAGATTATACCGTTGAAGTTTGAGGTAAGGAAGTCTGTGTTTTTGTAGGTTATTTCCGCGGCATGGTTTGGGGAGATATTTAGGGTTGTTCTCTCTATAAGGTGTAGTGATTTCGGGGACGAAATTATTTTATGGGGGGGAGGGTTGTAGGGACCCGACCATGTTATTATTTTGTTCGATTTAAATGTTTGGTTTTTGAGGTTTTAAAATTTTTTACGAACTAGTTAAAAGCTTTTGGAAAACTAAAATTGGACCTTGATTTGGAGTCTGATGATGTTGCTGTTTATTTTGGAACCTCAAAAATATTATTTTGAGTTATCGGGTTATGTTTGATGGCGATCGGATCGAAAATGGGCCTCGTTCTATTTAAATTTTGAGTTGGGCATAACAGTTGAGATCGCTCGAGCGGTGTGGGTGTCCGCTCGAGTGGACTACGTCAGTTCAAACTTTAAAAGGCCACAGTTTGTGATATTTTTTGGACAAAATATCTTTCTTTCTCTCTCTCTCTACTGGCTGGAGAACATCATGGACGAACCAAGGGCTTGGGGATTGGATCTTGGATGCTTGATTAGGCCTTATTTGGTAAGATTTCTTAGATCATGTTTGATTTCCTTGTTTGTTAGTCATTATTCTATGTATTCACTGAACCATTTTATTTATTCGGTGTTCGTTCGATCATAGGAACGGCTAGTGGGTTGATTTCTTGATTCCATTTTAGTTACGAGGTTGGATATGTAAGGATTGTATACTGAAAAGCCATACTTTTTATGTACTTTATTATGAATCTCTGGCATATTAAAGAGAAAATTTTGAGAGATTATATCATTTATGGTTTCGTATTTTTTATATTAATGATGAATACATGTATAGTCCGTATATTCTATCCAGTATTTGACTCGGTGAATGAAGCGCAGAAGATCGAGTCAGAGGTTTTAACAGAATATACAGGTAGGCTCACAATCGCAATGAACCTGGACAATTTAATGTTACGATTGTAACACATCGTTGTTGTGGCTTGTCTTGGCTTGGTCGAACGGGTAGAATTCAGGTTTTGGGAATTCGTAGTAAGAACTAGATGTGCTAGTAGAGTTGGACTGTATTAAACGGGATCAACGGGATTATCAATTCTACATTGACCATATGAATTGGTCTACATTCGTATTATCATGTATTGTATGAGTTCTTAATCCTAAAGTGATTGATTAATCATGTTCATTTAATGTTCAGTGCATTGAGTCATCAATGGTTGAGAGTTTCGCCATGAGATCAACAATACCGATGAGTTGGGTACTGTCGTTATTTGTCTGATGGTTGATAATAAACTAGCAAAAACCACGTCTGATTTAGGTTTAGGATTCCACCTCAAGTGCTTTTCTTATAAGTTTGATTGTGCCAAATCTGGCCAGTGGATCGTTTGATCCTGGACACTCAATATGTTAACCGACGTGGTTGCGAGGATAAGAGAATAAGTAAACCAGGTTGTCAGTAACCTAATTCGATTATCGGGAATCTATATCTTAAATGTGGGGAGATTTCAGTGCATTTGATAATTCGTAAGCCAAGATATAATTCGAGTTAGGGCTGGGAGTTCAATCAGTGCTTGTAGTGGAATAAGTCCTGCTTCATGTGGGAAAAGATCTTACTTGGGGGTTGAGTTTGTGATATCCAGGTTTCCCGTACGGTTAGCTCGAGTCCTATATTTTCCCTTGATCCCCCACGTAGCCCATTATACACAGGATTATATTTCTTGTTGGTTTTTAGTTTGAATTATTTTGATTTGATTGTCGATTTTGCTGTCGGGACAATCGGGGAATTAAATTAATTCATTAGAGGCAATTTGGGATTTTGGCACACGAAGGGTTTACACCCTAAGGTGGCTAGCCCTAGAGAGGTGTATTATGGCTATATTTTTGCTAAGATAAGGTTATTTATTTTTGGGACAAAAATAAAGAAGTTATGATATACATAAAAAGGAATATATAAGAATTATGAAAATAATTCAATATTTCCTTTTCTCCACAATCCTAGTTGCCCCTCTCTCTAACTCTTGCAGGAATTTTTCTACAAATTACTTGAGAGAAAAGTGTAAGGAAATTAAGGTGACAAAACACGAAGATCCGGATCGGTACCCAATCGTTGGGATCGTCGCATACATCGGGCTATACGTGAGAAGATCGTTGTGTCGTCTTGGATCATTGATCGGCATCAAAGAAACTTTTTCAAGTTTCTTGGAGGTACATTTTATCATATAATATCCGTATATACCATTGTTTTTTAATGAAAATCGCACAACGTCATTTTTCACAGTCACGATGTCTAGTTTTTGAAATTTTCCGTTGTGTGGCTCCAACAATGGTATCAGAGCCAGGTTGCATTTTTAATGACAAACACATGTGCTAACATTTGTTTTTTAGCATACGTCGTTATAATCTGGTTCGTTTAACGTTTGAATGAATGGTTTGTGTTATATCGTTTATTAATCGTATATCTCGATGGTTTTATATTGAGATTAGATTGATTCTACGCCTCCTATGTGGGGAATAGGATTTGGGATGTAATATTATTTCATTCATATTATTTTTCTTGGATCATTGTTGTAAATCGTATCACAAAACAAGAATCGAAAACGAGATGAAAAAAGGAAGAAGTCGATGGCAACACCCTGTTTCGGCCAGCAGTGATGTACTGTGTTTATACTTCAATTTCGGAGGTTTTGACAACCTTTCTCGATGCAATTTTTTCACTGAAATTAAGGTTGTCTATTGGCTATCCTATGGTGGTCCGATGGCGGATCGACGGCGGATGTGAGGCGGTCAAAACGGAGATCAAAACATGATGCTGAATTTTTGGCCTACTACAATGATACGAATTTCGAGGATTTTTTTAGGCACTTCGTCTTCAAATTTTAGCTCGATGTTTTTCGGGTATCAAGTACTTGAAGTCACCTAACTCCAGTAATTTTTTGGGGCTTCAACAAAGGCAGCGGCGCGCAACTATTACACAGCAGTAATTTTAGCTAACTGAGGGTTGTTTGAGGCTCCTTTTCAGCTTTTTTCCAGCATTCCAGCAGTGGTCTGGGGCTGTGATGGTGGTCAGGGGCCTGGGGAAGAAGGACGGGTCTTCGACGGCTCAATTTGGGTTTCGAAACCTTAGCCGTTTAATCTTTAATCCATGATCGTGGGATTATAGGATTAAATAGAAGATCCAGATCATAACGACTGGTTGGTTTTAATTATTTATTATGTCGTTGGTTTTAATTATTTATTTATTCATTTTATTTAATTGCATGGATAAATTTTTTATTTTATTTTTATTTTTCCTTTTATGCATGATTTTTTCATCGGAAGTATATTAGGAAAAATAACTTTTTATAAAATAACAATTCCAAGCAATTTTTTTAAAATGAAAACGAAATAGATAATTAATTAATTTATTTTTTGCATTTATTAGATAATTAATTAGGGAATCTTTTTTAAGAAAAATCTGGGTAATTAACTTTTTTTTGCAAAATTAAATAAGGAAAAAGTTTTTATTTATTTTAATGGAATTAATTGTGGATTTTTAATTGATTAAAACTTATTCTTTATTTGAATCAGAAAATGAAAATTTGCTTAATGTTGTTAAATTAAACAAAAGGGAAAACCCTCAATTTTTAAAATATTAAGTGGGAGAAGGATTTAATCACAGATAAATCCTACGGTCTTCATCACACATTTGTTGGAGATGTGATTTTAACCCGTATGCCGGTTTCACCAGTTGTCACATCCTGACCTTTAACTAATATCCAGCTAAATAAAACATCATAAACAGATATATCTGTTGTACAACTCTAATTCCGAAATAAACTAAGTCACAACTCAATCTTCCAACTGCACCCTCACATATAAAAACACCAAAACTTAACCGAAAAGTTCCATTCTATGGACATTAATGGATTATTCCCAAATCAAGTGAGAAGCATCCAATCACGGTTCTAGTATCCAACACGGCATCCACGTACCAAATAGATGACTTAAATCACCAATTGATCCTCCATATATCCCCTAACGGGCTTAAGTCCTAAGACTTAACCTAAACTACCACACCTCAATTTAGGAGGATTACCATCAAGATCGCATGCAAATAAGTTACTAAGTGAAAACCATAAATTTGACATTCCAAGGCATGGAAATCAAAACCCACAAATTCTAGGATTTTTCCTAAAATCTACCGAAACCCTAACTTATGATTTGCCACCAATACAGTTTTTGTCAAGTTGATGAGGCATAAATGCTCTAATCATCACATATAAGGATAAAAACTATTCAAATCATAAGCTACACACATCTAGGGTTTTCAAACCTCGAATTCCAAGCCTAAGATTCTAGGATTTTACCTAAAACTCAGACAACCTACAAAATAATCACACAATAAACACTTTATTCAAATGTTAGAGTAA
>JAULLF010493351.1:0-10673 GCA_035668175.1 Sarracenia flava
TAAAGAGGCAAAAGATGGGGTAAGGTGTATAAGCTTACCACTTGGGTTAAGAGTTGTGGGCCATGGTTAAGTGCTTAGGTAGCTTAACCCATCTCAAAATCTATCTAGTTTTTATTCATTTTGAATCATTTCATTTAAGTCTTTTTCTTGAGAAAATCATTTATTATCTAAAAGTTCCTTCATTTCATTCTCATAGAAGGATTTAAAGGGCAATTGTGCCTTTTAACGTTAGGTTTTTATGCGACTTTTGGATCATAATAGTTCCAAGATTACGTGACTAATAATCTCATGACTAATGACATCTTCCGGAAAAAAAAAAAAGCTCACAATCTTTGTCCTAAGTGGTGTATCATGTGTAGAAGGAATGAAGAATACTTCGATCACTTATCACTTATTTTTGCATTGCTCGATGGCTTCATCTTTATGACACCAATCATTTTCATTTGTGGATATTTGTAGGTGGATTTTGGCTACTATTTCTCCAAAGAGTAATTTGTTTGGGACAAAATGTAAAGAGTTTTTAGGAAAAGTGTAAGGAGGTTTACTTTTCGTAGGGTAGAATGTGAGTTGTCATTTTTTAGCTTCGGTTCTTACTCATTTTAAGTGGATTTCATTATTTTTGAGTTTGATAGATTTGTTGTGTGATGTGTAGTAGAGTCCAAGAAAAACGGATGATAAGGTGACTTCATAAATTTCTTTTGTTACCGATAAAAAATGTGTACATATGACATATTTACACACACACACACACCACACACACACACACACACACATATGTATGTATATTTGATTTCAACATTAAGTTTATGACCCATAAATAGGATGTTTTGTTGCTAATGCATCTGATTTGTTACAGATTCACAAGAAATGTAAATAACACATATTGAAATCAAATTAAACCTTTTTATCCCCCAAAAATAAATCATTTGGTGTGACCTTGCCAAACTAATTCCAGTGAGGGCATAACACATCGAACAAAGGGTTTGGGCAGGATTGGACCTAGGCAGGCTGTTCAAGCCTTAAATTGGGCTTGGGTTGTCCAACAGATAGAGCCATCCTGCTCAAGTAGGAGTTTAACTGTATTAGAAAACTACCGTGTTCTAATCAATGAAAATGTGAACATGCATTTAGAAGAAGAAAACAATAAACTCAAACCACCAAATAACAATCTAGCTTCCTTTGTGTTTCCATTATCAGAGTTGAGCAGGGTAGGACCAAGTCAGATTCTTTGTTTCCTTAGTACGTGCCTATACCCGATTTATCTCAACAAAGAAAAATTTTAATCCTAAAAAGTTGGGATGGGCTATACAAATTCATTCACTTCTGACCTTAGGTAGGACCATTTCATTTGGTGTATTTTTTTTTCCCATCTCCCTGTCAATAAAACTGGAAAACCTTGGACTCTATGGAATGTGAAGAACCAATACTATTTATAAGGTCAACCTGATAGGGTTAGCCTAACCCATGATTAGCTTCTGTCAGTGAGAACCGCCTTGTAGTATCAATTTTTTTTTTATGTAATTTACTGATTTCTTAGTTGCTCAGTCACTGGATCAACTCTGAGTGGATAATGGACAAGGGCCGAGCTGGCTATCTATACATGCATAACATACGTAATGAAAGGTTATGTAGCCATAAAGGACTTTATTAGAAGGTGCCGTTTAATAAGAAAAAACAAATACATAAATAAATCCAAGAGGTATGAGCGATGCGAAAGTGATTATGCTATGTCACATACACCCTTCTAAATGTATAAAGTATCCGTGTTGGACGCTCAACACTCGGACAAGGGCATGAGATATAAAGTATGCGCCATTTTTGGTTGCATATTCACCTATGAATCATATTTAGCTTCGAGTTTGCTATAGAACTATGCTTAAACACCCAGGCATGAATTGTTGTAAGCACCATTTTTCCAAAAAATAAAAAATAAAAAGTACTTATTAAAAATAAAAATATTTACAATGTCCTAATATCCTTGGCACGAAAATTAAATGAGTACAAACACTAAGATATCTACCCGAGCCCGACATTCGTATCTGAGTTCATGTAACATAGGTGATATTCAAAGAAAGATGGGAATTGGATGACAAACCAACCATGCCAATGAGGTTGAAAAAGAAAAGTATTAACTCAAACAGAAGACACAAAAGCGAAGAAATCCCCTCCCATTTGGTGCATATTGACCTCCTCATATGCAACTAGGGAAATCCAACTAATCTCAAACACTGCCACGCAAATCAGATGCCTTAGGAGTACTAAAACAATAAATACCCACTACAAAGAATCACCTTTCAGTAATCTACGGCCTAGTTTGATAATAGGTATCACTTAGATGGAATTAATAATATTACGAATAAAGTCGAATACGTGATGAAATTGGACTAATTTTTTATTATTTGGTTTGCATTGGATTTGATAAAGGACTAGACTATAACTTCTCCAATTTACATAGGTGGGAATGGATTAATTTATTACTTGTCAATTTTAACCTTGTATTAAATAAACAATAAATTAATATTTTCTCTTCTCAGCGCTTTGCCCCTTTTTTTTTGCTTCCATTTTCTATTATTTTAATAGTTTTACTAAATATAGAGTTTTGCACGAAATTTCCTCCGAAAGTTTCCATCTGGATGGAGCCAAGTGGCATTTGGATGATGGAAGGCTGCTATGGATTTGTTATGGAATACGCATTTGGACGAAGGAAACCAGTGCACAATGTGCGTTTACTAACTAGTTCCGTCTGAAAGGAGCATTGGGCGGTTCGAACGGCCTCATCCCGAAAGGTGTGCGTTTCAGTGTTTTTTAGGTTTTTTGTTGGAAGCTTATAAATAGGTGGCCTTATTGTCTTCTAGGGTTAATAAAGGCACTCATTTGTCATTGAGAGAGGCTCCCAAAAAAAATATTGTGAGAGACTTAGTTCTAGGCCCTAGAGTGATAAAAAAAAAAAACTCGTAATACTTATTGTTCCAAATGGATTTAATCTTGTTCTCGCCCGTGGATGTAGGCATACCGCTGAACCACATAAATTCTTGTTCTTATGATTGCTTGTTTTCTTCCATTGTTTTATGTGGATGAAAATGAACGGTATGTACATTGCACAACAAGTGATACCAGAGCTTTGGGTTAAAGCTATAATCACTTGATTAAGTGTAGACAATAAACATTAAGTATGAAGCCGAGAAATTTATCGATAAGAATAACTTCTCTCTGTGACAACAAGATTTATTAATCCAACAAGGGATTTCCAAGGCATTACTCGACAAGGCAAAGCCGGAGAAGATAATTCACGACGATTGTGAGGAATTTATACCAGGATTGCAAGTGTGATTCAGTCAAATTTGGGATATAAGATTATTCATAATGTGATCAATGTAAAGATGGCAGAAGAGATCTGAGAAAAGCTAGAACATCTCTACATGAAAAGAAAAATTAACAAACAAGTTGTACGAGAAGAAACAGTTGAATGAACTGTAGATGAAGGAAGGCACCGGTTTCTTAGAACATTTAAATACTTTTAATATGGTTATTACATAGTTAAAAAACTTTGAGGTTAAAGTGGATGAGGAGGATAAAGCGAGTCCTATTTACGTCGCTTTTTACATCTTTTGATCATCTTGTGAGAACGCTGGTATACGAAAAAGAGACGTTGAAAATGAAATAGGTGACTATTGCTCTTCCGTCACACGAAAAGATGAAAAAGAGATGACGAAACAAATGTAAAGGGATTAGCTGTGATCAAATTTGAGTCGAACCAAAGAAGGAGTAAGTCAAAGGAGTAGAGTTCCAGCAAATGAAGGTCTCAGTCTAAGTCACGTGCAAAGAAGAATGTGATGTGCTTCTACTACCACAAAACTAAATATTCAAGAGCTAGTGTCAAGAATTAAAGAAGTATATAGAGGAAAAGAAGAAAAGAAAGGCACCTTCAGACTCTACCAGTTTTGTAGAGCAACAATCAGACAGTAAGGTAAACGCAAATTTACTTTCAGTATTTCTTAGTTGCAATTTTCTATTGGAATCTTAAATATTAGATTCTAGTTGTTCTTATCATATGTATCCAACTAAAGAGTGATTTGATATGTTTATAGATCCTGCAACAATAGTATGGTTCTAATGGGCAATGATGCAGCTCGCACTACTATTTGAATTGGTACAATGAAAATCACGATGTTTGATCGGGTCGTGGGGGTTTCGTGGATTATCAAGTGTATTATAAGGCAGAAGAAAAACCTTTGGCAGGTAACTATTTTTTCAACCCACCACCAACCCACTAATCATCCAAACCAATGGGTTGGATGATATTTTTTGGCAGTTTCAACCGACAATTTAGGTGATTTAACAAGTTGCAAATTTATAAAACTTCAAAAGTATTTTGTTATATAAGTTTCTACTAAAATAAAAACCTTATTACATTTTTTTTAATTAAAAAAAATCACATTTAACAAGTCAAGTAAAAAATTAACTAAATATATTAACAACCATTCAACAATAATAATAATAACATAATGAAAATCTTTAAAAATAACATTTACTATACATATTTAAAAAAAAATGTTCACAATACATAAGTGATTAAAATCATAAATATTTTAATTTGTTCCTTATAAATTATTTAAAAAATATATAAATGTAAATATGTACATGAGGTAGAGATTCATCGTATGTAGTAACGTGATAATTGATATACATACTATAGGCGGGTTGGGCGATGGCAAGTTGAATAAATATAAACCTACAACCAACACATCTTCCGTATTTTTTCACTCAACCTACCCAACCCATTCACCTACACAACTCATGCTGGTTAGGTTGGGTTTGGGTTGACGGATTGAAGTGGATTGACAGATTATTTGCACATCCCCAAGTCTAGCACAGACAACACAAAACTCCGACATATGCAACTTAATCACATTGGCGAGTGTAGTATATTGAAGCTTCATAATAAGAAAGTAACAGTTGAGGCGAAACTCGATGAGAAATGTTCACCCAGTAACGGTTAATGGTAATGATCGTGGTACAAACTAATAGAAACAGTGGGACCAGAATGATGAGCCCTATACAATTGCTAAAGGCAGAGAGAAGCGGAATCATAAAGCACTAGTGAGATATGGCTTTGAGGATATATTCATCTTTTCTCTAACAATAGTAGTGGAGATCCTTTGTCTTACAGGGAAACTACAAGCAACTTAGACAGGGTATGGATGGTAGCTATATCAACAGAGGTAGAGTCACCATAGAAGAATAAGACTTGAGAATTGGTAAATTGCCCAAGGACAATAAGACTATTGATTGTAAAAAGGTCAAGTCCAAGCATTGTCGGGACATGGTCCACATCTGTTTTCCACATACCCATAAAAGAAGTGCTAGTCAAGGCAAGTAACAGTTCTCCAAGATGATATGGAAAATTTAGATCAAGGTGGGACCGTTGATTTTGCCTCGAATTTCCTACTGGAGGTTGCCATCTGAACAAAGCCAAGTGGCGTCTAAATAGTGGAAGGTAGCAAACAACGTTTTTGTTCTAGGGTGTCATCCCGACGAAGTCATGGAGCATTAGGACGGAGGAGGCTAGTGCACAATGTGGGTTTACTACTGAGTTCCATCCAAATAGGGTATTAGGCCGTGTGAACTGCGGTATCCTGGAAGGCATCATCTTGAAAGGCGCAAATTTTAGCCGTTTTTAGGATTTTAAAGGAGACTAAGCTTATAAATAGGTGGCCCTATTGTCTTCTACGGTTTAAAGAAAGGCACCCAATAGTCATTGAGAAAGGCTCCAAAAAGGAAATATTAAGAGACTCTAGAAAAAAAAAAAGGAATATTAAGAGAGACTTAGCTTCACACCATAGTGAGAGAGAACTTGTAATCCTTATTGTTCATGGTGAATTTGATTTTATCCTTACCCATAGATGTAGGCACCTCATTGAACCACATATATTCTTGTGTACTTATGATTGTTTATTTTCTTCTATTGCATTGTGTGGATTGAAATCAATGGTGTAATACCCTGTGACAAAAATTAAATAAATAAAATAATAATAATAACGATAATCTAAATAAATAAATTAAATAAACAAACAAGTAACAGTATAAGTAATAAAAAGATTCAAAAGAAAAATTCGTGCAAACGAATAATTAATTCGACATTAAATTATATATATCAAAAATTATTTTAAACAACCAGTGAATCTAACTAAAACGTAAGACTATTTTTGTAATTTGGGATTTTTCTAGACAAATCTGTCTCTACGATAAAGCATAGAATAATTTTTAGTGTAGAATGCACATTTTTTGAGAATCTTCTAAAAATAACACTTCTAGATAAAATTTTAAGATGTAGTAAAAAAAACCCAAAACAACTTAATTCGGATAAGTATTAGCTTAAGACGGCAGTAGTTATAAGGCGGTAACATGGAACCTCCCGCTGCAACAATTGGGAACGCCATACATGCCAACAACTCATGCTTCATGAACTTGGCCATCAAGAAATATTGGTCTATAAATACCCACCTATCTGCATCAATCTAGGCATCCAAAGGGAAAATTTTGAGCAATTCATTAGAAAGAGAGGAGGATTAAAACGCAAAGAGGAAGCAGTAAGATCGAGCAAGATAGCCGCTGCAAGATCACCCGCCACCACCATCGCTACCTATGCCATCGCCGGCGCTGTCAACGACCACCGCCGCTACCTACACTGTTGGCAAATGCTATCGCCGTCGTTGCCTCTAGTTTGGATTAGCTCTGCTTTGGAATTTACTACATTGGATATACTATTACCAGGTGAATCATCTGATATATGAGTTAAATTATGCTTTCATTTATTGTTTTACGATTCAAATGTCTATATGATACGTTAAAATGCATGGAAAGGATGGTGATCCTTGTTATAAAAATATATGTTGAACTGAATCCTATGGAGTATGGATGGATAAGGGTTTAAACGGGGTTCCGGTTACTGGGGGATGTTAAAGATTTTAGTGAGTGTGAAATAAGGTTGGGGTCATAAGTCAGGTGACTATAGGTTGATCATTCCCAAATAAATGTAGGGTCGCTCCCTAACTTGTTTGGCAGGAATCGTTGAACATTATCATCTGAAATAGAAATTTAATGTAACTTAAATATCTTTGTTCTCACACTAGCATGCTAATGATGTTGTTTTCTACCCATGTGAAGCTCGTGTCTTCAAATAAAGTGCTGGACATTGTCATATTAATTGTTAAAGCAGAAAAGTATTTGATCAGATGACGGGCTTGGTTTTAAGCATGATCCATTAATTATTTTAATCATTCTTTTCAATGATGTAAGTTTTTATATGGCCCAAATTGTGGGTCTGTTAGCAAATACTTGCAATAACTGTATATTGTAACACGAATAGCAGTCCTGGGATATGTTTATAAATTTTTTCAATTCCGCCGAACTTATTCTTTAAAATCTATTCGAATGGTGTTTAGAAAATCCTTAAACTAACTGAATAGGCAGGCCTCGAGTGAGTTATGACTCACTAGCCAGTCACGGACTTTAATTGCAAAAATGGACCGTAATACATGTGGTTTCAGAGCTTTAGTTTTTGGATTTTTGTAAAAACCCCAAAGCTATAGGATTATATACACAATAGTCGCACCCAAAAACTACCCTAAAACTTTCGAATGCCTGCTTATAGTTTCTTCTAAAGAAAAGTCTAGAATAATTAATTTGGTTGGGTGGTAGTTCTTAAGGTCCTTCTCTTGTTATATCTTTTATAAAAAAATATGTGTTACGCCTTAAAATATTTGAAAATAGAACTAGGGAGAAAATTTTAGCATGAATAGCGAGAACTTTTTTTTTTGTGGGTAATTGAATAGCGAGAATTGTGACTTAATCAGAAAAATCTTAGTACCAGGCAAATACCCTTTAGGATTTGAGTTGTTAAATTCCAAATCGACAACAACTCGAACTCAGATTTTGTATGCCCAGTATTCATGAAATCCAAACGACGAACATGAAAGAAAAGTCATTAAGTCTAAATTTTCCACCCACTCAAAAATAATGCCTAGCATTTATAAAAACACTCGTTTGTGAGATTCGCAAGCAGTGCGACGCTGGACGATGGCTCTACAAACATATCAGGAGACTTAAAAGATGGGGCGAGACGGTATCGGGTGATGTAAAAGTAGCCTTGAAGAAAATGAAGGTACCAAGGAGGATCCAAATGAAGACCCATCGAGCACTAGGTTTGGTGTACTAAGATAGGTTCGAGGTCAATTGACTATAATGTTTTGTTTTGTCTGTTATTATGTCTTCTGGTAACACTAAAACTCGAAACTATTTTGGCTAATCTTAAACCTTAACTCGTAAAGAGTGATCGTGTCCTCCAATCTCCTAAGACATTTCTTTTTCCCTGAGTCGTGTAATCACGTAATCATTCATTTCTAAATACTAAAAGTCCTCCTCAGTCGTATTTTTCGTATCTCTAGAAACATTTGATAACTTTCTTAATCGAGAGAATAATTTTTGTGAATCTTTTCTATATATTTGGAATCCTTACCAAGGGAGTAGACTCATTAATTTACGTCTTCCTCTTGAAATCTAAGTTTGATAAGTCGATCTGATTGTGAAATTTTTTTTTTTATCAAATTCTATGCATGTTTTTGTAAATCAAGATTTGCCTTTGTTTCACCTTGAAAATCCTATCCGGTAAATTGGTGAATAACAATAGTCTTAAGGGTTTAGAACTTTTATGGAATTGGAATTACGCGAATGTTTTTAGAAAAATAACCTAGTATACCTTCGCACGACGATGCAATTCCGTGTGTTGCAGCTTAGGATTTCCGCCAACATCCAATTTAACGAGTTTGAAGATTAAAAATCCCGACTTCTAAAGCTACCAAGAGGAGGGCTCATTCAACCAAGTGCATCTCTGTCGGAAATTTCAACTTTATTCCCAAGGAAAAAAAAAGAAAGAATTTCTATATTCACACATCGAATATCATTCACTTAATCCCAAAAGATTGGTTGTCTATCAGATGACTTGAGAGGATTAGACTATTTCAAAATCGACTTGAGACCTGCTACGAGTTAGGAAGACGACCATCTAAGACACGTCACGAGTCTCGACACCAAAACCTCGTTGAACAGAATTATCCCACCTATTATCTAGAAGTCTTGTACCAAGAGTTTATGACGCTTATCGTGTGAGAAAGTTTTGAGCTTCACACCAACCACAAGTGCCTCAAATTCAACGTTATAGCTGACTCATTTATTTGAAAGACTGTGAAATGAGAACATATATCGTCAACTTGTTAAGCAGAATCGAGGAATCATGCATCAACAATCATGTTGACCTTGGCAAATTCTCGAAGTTTGAAGGATGAACTTTTGTTTTGAACACCAACAAAATACTAATAACTACTACCAATTACGTTTCATTATCACATTCGTTTAACCCCGAGCAGATGAACTGCCGGACAAAGATTCCAATCCTTAAAAGAAACGTTTACATCCTACATAGAGGATTGGGAGGAAAAACGCCAACCCCTACTCAAGATCGCGTATAATAGTAGTTTTCAACCAAGCTTTGGGATAACGCCGTATAAAGTACTTAAGAAACGAGAGAAAATCACCTTACAGGACCAGAACTTGTACAAGAGACCACGGGTGAAGTTGGTCAAAGTTCAAGAACGTCTAAAGATCGCATGAGATAGGCAGAAGAGTTATGTCAACAAAATTAGTATCAGAGCAGCGCAACGAGAGAATGGTGGGACAATCATTCTGATAGAGAAATTAAATGAGAAAAGAGACTGATATGCGATATCGACACCCAGAGTTATTTATCTAAGGTACAATGGTCTAAATAATGGTCGTTACATAACGGAACGATCGTTACATAACGAAACGGCCGTTACGTAACGGTATCTTGGTGGTCCATTACCGTTACGCTGTGTAAAATCGATTTTACTACGAATCCCAGCTGCATCGGCCGTTACTCCCGTTACGTAACATGTATCGACTCCGTATCGGAGTGTAACGGTTGTTACAGACGATACTGGCCCCGAGTCGCCTACAAGAACAGAGAAAAGAGACCACACCTTTTTTGCTTTATTCCTTTTTGTCTCTTTGTCCAGTCGTATCTTCTGAATCAAACCTTTAACAAAAAATCAAATCCTTCATCAGACCCTTCAGCTTTACACAAGCGAACTACCGATTCCAACTCCGACTTCAATTTTGGGTCGATTTGAAGTCAATTTTGGGACTAGGGTTCCGATTGTGGTCGAGACACCTCGTATTTTGGGATTTCAAACTGCTATTCTTGTTTTCGGTTGCTGATCAAGAAGTTGGACACTCAATTTTGTTGATTTGAAGTTTGATTGGTTTTTGATTTTAGATTTCGATGAGTGTTAGCACTCAATTTGGGCATTTCGGTGAAATCGTATTTGGTCAGGATCGAATTGATCGGGAGAGACGGGAGACTGGGAGAGTTGGACTGGCCGACTGGGAGACCTTTTGCTTCCTTTTCGTTTTTGGTAAGTTTTTTTTTTTGTTACTTAGTTTTATTAGATATTTAGCATTCAAGATTTTATTTTAATTTTTATTAATATCTTTATTTTGTTTTTAAAATTATTTTATTTAATTTATTATTGTACAATTTAGTATCAGAATTTTAAGTTTGAATTATTTATTTATGATTTAATTATATAATACAT
>JAULLF010494450.1:0-10673 GCA_035668175.1 Sarracenia flava
GGGAATAGCCAATATACTAACACTTTGATACACTTTTTGTTACACAGTAGAGTTATATGTGGTGTCACATCCTGACATTTCTGTAATATTTATAACCCAATTGTAACCAAGTGAACCAGAATTAGACCGGAACACATCTCACTGGGAAGCAATTTAAGATTAAACTTAATCTTTTTTTTTCATAAAAACTCAAGTTTTCATCATCCTAAAACCTTGATTTTTGGAAGCTCTCCTTTGAAATAATTATAGTAAAGCACATTGTTTTCATGTCCAAAACATACCTCCAAAACCATCTTATAAAAATCAGTTTTTCGTTAAACAACCCAGGAAACAGTCACAGACAGGGACTGCTCGAGCGATCCCTTGGTCACTCAAGCGACCCCTCTGATACATCAGCTGTGCTGAATGTGCTGCAATGATTTCTAAGCTTTAAACTTGGTTTTAAAGCCCCAATGAGCATAATTTAGCATAATTGAGATGGTCTAAATCACTAAGGGATCTTACCAATCTAAAGTTCTAAAAGTTTAAGAGTTTTGGGAGTAACCGGCATCCGACACTTATGTTTTTAAAAAGGAAATCTCTTAAACTTATTCACGAACTATATATTGGATAAATCCAAACAATCAAGCAAACACTCTACACTATTTCAATTACACCAACCCACTAAGCAATGAGGAAAAAAATAAACAACCAAACATGCTTAAGGCAATGTTCATCTACAATTATAAGTTAAAAACTTACAATTCAAGAGTTGATATAGATTAACCAACATATTCAAGTATATCCCAACATCTCACAACATGCATGCAAAATAATGTCATTGGCCTTAAGGTCTTACAGTCATCCCAATATTGAAATATAACAAGTCCAATGTAAATTCATTACATTCCAACATAGTAGTTAAACATAAGCATAAGTCTAAGAAATAGAGAGATATGTTATGGATAAAAAATCCAACTAGTCCTACATCAAGATTAACTTGGAACGCTTCATGACAACCATCTAACCTTCGAAAACCTCCTTGCTATAATTATTTGAAATGTTGTTTTAAAACAACATTATAAGCCAGAGGAGCCAAAGCTTGTAGAAAATATGATAATCAAATATGTATGTATGTTATGCGATGTGATTATGCAACAATTCACATTAAGTTGATAACTTAAAAGAAAGTTTCTTTCTTGATATCAAAACTTTGCTTGCATAATTAATTTAGGAAAAAGATTATATTTCACATTCGCACACTCACTCCAATTAATGAGATGGTCAATACCAAAGTATTAACCACAACAACCCTTCAAGGCTCACATTCGAGCCAAAGCTCCCGTCCGAGCCAAAGGTCGCTACTAATGTAACAACCGCAACAACCCATCATGACTCTCATCCGAGCCTAAGCTCTCGTCGGAGCCGACGATGACTACCACGGTAATAACCGCAGTAATACTCCCTGGCTCCCATCCGAGCCTTGACTCTGTTTGAGCTAATCCTTCATTTATGGTTCACAACCGAAGGAAGTGAACTCCTCGTTGACTCTCATTCTAGTCTAGGCTCATGTTCGAACCATATGGTTGATCCCTATCCAGATCACCATTACCACCATCATACCCATCAATCCTCACGATATACACATCATGTAATGAATTAATTTTGTTAGAAATGGCACAATTAGAATAAGCCTTAAGCCTATTCACATCATATGTCACCAATTAATCACTACAACATCTAACATATGATATGCAAAATAGAATTATACTATATTAGCATAATCGAGCATCAAATCAAGGATGCGCTTAGGCTTATCCACATTTACTGTAATATACCGCAAATGTATAAACACTTATCATAAGCATATTAATATTAATTTCTTCTCACATGTGAACCAATTATATCTAATTAGAGTCAATTTCAAGAATACAAGTTCAATTAACTATTTCCCTCAATTTCTCAACAAAACCCCCAAATCTCAAACCATAGGTTAAGCATGAATTTTATCATAATTAAATGAACATCAAATTAACAAGGTAAGATACTCTATAGCATGCTAATATAGCATAAACACCCACCTAGTCATGCATACATTAACCATGGATTATTTCATTTTTAAATTTTTAACAAAAATCCATATAAATTAGTCTAAAACATTAAATACATCTCATAGCATCTCAAATAATCAAGGATTAGCATAAATCCTACCTTAGGGTCATGAGAGCAAGTTAAAGCAGTCCCTCATGAAGCTAAACTCAGCAAAATCACCTAGAATCAAAATAGATTCGGTGAATACAAGAAATAAAAAGTATATATTATGTATCTTACCCAAACGGAGCCTAAGAACCTTCAAACTCCTAAAACCAGAACCCTAGCGCCGCCTGGTATGCTCTTTGATGTATAGAGAGAGAAATATATGAGAAAAGTGAGATAAAACACAACATAACGACATTTTTATACCAATCTGCCAAACGCCCACCGCTCAAGCAGTCTCATGGTCGCTCGAGCGACCCCATCGCTCAAGCGGTCTAAGGGTCACTTGAGCGACCCTCGGCTGAAGGCACCAGTTTGAAATATTTTAAAAACGAGGCCCGTTTTTAGTCCAATTGGCCTGAAACTCAACCCGACACCCCGAGATAATATTCCTGAGGTTCTATAACCATTGGTTCGAATTAACAACTTCGAATCAAGATCGAATTTTAAGTCATTCCAAAGATTTAACCGATTTTTTGAGAAGTTTTAATAATTAAAATTTTAAAATTGGGTTTTATTTGAAATTTGAAATTAAAACGGGTCACACCATTAAAAGTAAGTTCGGTCGATATTATGTACTATGGGACTTTCAAATCTCTTGGTTTGAAGGATTTCTCATTTAAGAAATGTTTGATACCACTCATCAGGATAGGGGGCAATCCTATTTGGCAAATAGGAAAAGTCACTGTTCTTATTCGGGTAGGACTAGCAACCATGAGCATAGAGTTCCTGGTGCTAAACGCGCCATCTAGTTACAATGTTTTCGTAGGCAGGGCATGGCTTCATAGCATGGGCGCATTTCCGTTCACTTTTCACCAAATCCTAAAGTTCCAGTTTGGAGAAGAGGTCATAGAAGTCAGAGATCACCAGTATATAGTAAGAGAATTTTCATGGCAACCATATATGGTCGGGAGAAGTTCTCAGAAGTGCAAATAGTCGAACTCGACGATGGGCTGAAGATATACGACTACAACCAAAGAGCAGAGGAAAAGGTTGTCAAAGATGTAAAGAATGTCTTGATCAATAAAACGAAAAAGAAAAATTTTTCTTGATCAGTTCCTCGATTGTTGGACAAGGAGAATTAAAGCTTGTTGCGTTCCTAAAAGCTGACAAGGAGGTTTTCCCTTGGACCCCTATGAAATGCCAAGTATCGATCCCGAGATCATCAATCATCAACTCAATGTGGATCCCTTAAGGAAGCCTGCTCTACAAAAATAGAGAAGGTCAGCAGTACCTCATGCAAAGGCGGTCATTGAGAAAGTTGATCATTTAAAGGAAGATGAGCTGTCAGGGAAGTCCAATACCCAAGTTAGCTGGCAAATACTATGGTAATGAAAAAGAAATATGGAAAATGGTGTGTTTACATAGACTTTACCAATCTCAATAAAGCATGTCCGAAGGACTTCTTTCTACTTCCCTGAATGGACCAGCTCGTGGATTCCACAGTAGAACACAAGCGGATGAGCTTTCTAGATGCTTATCAGAGGCACCAACAAATTGTGATGGATGTAGCCGACATGGAAAAGACGACATTCATCATATCTAAAGGCATTTTCTGCTATCGGGTGATGCCTTTTGGTCTCAAGAATACTAGGTTGATGTACCAGAGGTTGGTGACCCTAATGTTCAAATATCTCCTTGGTATGACCATGTAAGTTTATATTAATGATATGGTGGTGAAATTCAAACACCAGAACTATCACTTGGATGACTTGAAGCAAACTTTCGAGGTGCTAAAAAAGTATAAATTGTGGCTGAACGCCTCAAAGTACGCTTTTAGAGTGAGCTTGGGAAAATTCCTAGGTTTCTTGATTACTCATCGGGGACATTCAGAGCCCAAAGAACATCAAGGAAGTTTAGGAACTCACAAGGATGGCAACAGCTCTCAATCGGTTCAAAAGCCGAGTGTCTGATAGGTGCCATCCATTCTTTAACACCCTGAAGAAGGAAGAGAAGTTTGAGTGGGACTAGGAAAGCAATAAGGTCTTGAGCGAGCTCAAACCTACCTGGTATCTCCACCACTATTGACTGTACTGAAGACAGTGGAGATCCTCTATCTCTACCTGGCCGTATCAGAAAAGGTAGTGAGCACAGCCCTAGTTAGAGAAGAAGATAAGGTGCAAAAATTGATCTACTATGTCAGCAATGTCCCACTTGATGCTGAGACCAGGTACTTACCCTTGGAGAATCTAGCACTTGCACTTGTGATGGCCACAAGGAAATTGGTTCATTATTTTTGAGCACATCCAATCATAGTGTACACCGCATTCGCTAGTAGCACTACTAAGGAAAGCTGACTTGTCGGGAAGGGTGTTAAAGTGGATAGTGGAGCTCAATGAACACGATATTACCTTTACTTCGAGGACCACAATCAAGGGACAACTCTCACTGGACCTACTGGCCGAATTCTCCCCAGAGATCGGCGACCAGAGTAGGAGAGATGCTGGGGAGAGCCAGACTGAACACATGCCTTCCAATGATGAAGTATCAACCCCAAACTTATGGAAGCTCTACGTGGATGGCTAATCTTGAAACTCAAGAGCGGGGACCGGGCTAGAAGGAATCTTGATCGAGAGGGTAGTTCGATTGGAATTTCAGGCGATAAACAATGAAGCTGAGTACGAGGTACTACTAGCCAAACTACAACAAGTCAAAGACCTAGGAGCTTAAAAGGTAACTATTTACTATGATTCATAACTAGTAGTTAACCAAATTACAGGAGTATACTGTCAGGGATGAACGAATGACAACATATCTTAAGATGACATGAATAATGGGAAAAGACATCCCCTTATGGAAAATCCATCAACTTTCATCTAGGGAGAACTACCATGTTGATTCACTAGCCTGTTTGGCCTCGGCCATTGAGATTGATTATCCAGGACAATTAGCGTCGAATTGGTCAACAAGCCAAGCATGCTACCGCCCGAGAAAACAAAAATCCTCTGTTCAGAGCTAGGGCCGAGTTGGATGGACCCAATCAAACTTATCCGCAGACCAACCAACTGCCATCATACCAAAAGAAAGCTCGGACTATCAGGAGAAAGGCCCTGAGGTTCTGGATCTCAAGTTCGGGCGACTTATACAAATGGTCCTTCACCAGACCGTACCTATTATGTGTACATCCTAAAAAAGTGCCTGATCTCCTCTTCAAGATCCACAATGGCATATATGTGAGTCACGCTGGGGGTGATCGCTTGCCCACCGAGTAATAACGCATGACAACTGGTGGCCATACATACAAAAAGACGCCAGAGAAGTGCCAGAACTTCAGCCTAGACATCCACATCCCAACCGAAGACCTCAACTCTCTTACTAGTTCATGGTCGTTTGTACAGTGGGGCTACAACATTATGGGACCCTTTCCTAGGGCCACAGGTAACATGAAGTACCTTCTAGTTGTCATTGATTACTTCACTAAGTGGGTGGAGGTTGAACCACTAGCCAACATACAGGATGCGAATGTTAAGAGATTCACTTTAAAGAATATCATCACGTGATTGGTATCCCCTAAGCAATCATCACCAACAATGGCACACAATTCGATAATTTAATGTTCAAGAACTTATGC
This sequence comes from Sarracenia flava, assembly GCA_035668175.1. Classification (NCBI taxonomy): domain Eukaryota; kingdom Viridiplantae; phylum Streptophyta; class Magnoliopsida; order Ericales; family Sarraceniaceae; genus Sarracenia; species Sarracenia flava. The sequence continues at coordinate 5,807 of JAULLF010494450.1, forward strand.
TCAGGGATGGGGATTAAGAACTTTTTCTCAACCCCCACCTACTCCCAAAGCAACAGCTAGGCAGAGGCCATGAATAAAACCATCGTCGATGGACTGAAGAAGTTGCTAGAGGTAGCCATGGAAAAATGGGTTGATGAACTACCTTATGTGCTATGGATGCACCGAACAATCCCTAGAAGGTCAATCAGGAAAATACCTTTCTCCCTAGCCTACAGGGTTGAGGTAATCATCCCTTTAGAGATTGGTCTACCTACTGTCGGAACATAGGCATTCAATCCCGAGAACAACTCTAAATTCCTAGGAAAGGATTTAGACCTCATTGAAGAAAGGAAAGCCAACCCTACAATAATGATGGCCTCCTACCAGTAAACCCTCATGAAAGGATACAACAAAAGGTTCAAACATTAACAGTTCTTGGTCGACGACATGGTGCTCAGGAAGGTGCTCAAACATATGAAGGACCCAACGCAGGGTAAACTTGGCCTGAATTGGGAGGGTCCCTATAAGGTTATTAAGATTGCTTGCACTTGCGCTTATAGGCTGGAGGACACAAACGTGAAGGCCATTCTAAGGCCTTGGAACATAAACAACTTAAGAAAGATTTACATTTAAAGTTAAATTTGAATTAAAATAGTGACTATGTAATAAATTGCAACTTCGTTGACTCATCAATAAAATCTCATTTTATTTCTTGTGCCAAATCACTTCGATATGTTTCAAATTCATCTACCAAAGCCATTGCTTCGTAAAAAAGACTTGGGCCTAGTATATGCTGAGATATCTGTGCCCACCCACACTCGACCAGGACCAAAAAGTTTTTTCTAAGTTGGTCCATGGTTTGGAGTAATGGCTTGCCATGGACCGAACACAAAACTACGAGTTCGGTCTCGGGTTTGGAGTAATGACTCACCCCTAACCGAACACGACTTGGCTAAGGTTGGGTCCAACCCCAAGCTTACAAAATTTTTCTAAGTGTTGGTCTATGATTTGGAGCGATAGCTCGCCATGGATCGAACAAAAAACTGCGAGTTCGGTCTCAAGTTTAGAGTAATGACTTGTCCATGACCGAACATGACTTGGCTAAGCCTACTATCGACCGAACACTTGATTATCGAGTAAGCAAAAAATTAATGAATAGAATAAGCTAAAGTAAAGTAGCCATCGTATGCGCGAATAAAGACAAAAGAAAATACTTATTTCATTGATATTTAAAAAGAGGAATTGCAAGAGGGGGCCCAAAGGCGATTACAACTGATAAATAGAAAAATAAGAAAGTGGTCCCTAGACCGCGATGCTTCGGTCTTCAACCACCTTCTCCTTCTCCTCGGTCACTTCAGTTACAGCCTACTCATTCTCCTTGGCCTAATCGACAGATTTTCCATCGACCACCTCCTCTTCGACAATGATGACCTCTTCGTCCTTGGCGACCTCTAATGTGGTTGCTTGCTTGCTCTGAAACGGAACCTCGGTGAAAAGTGATGAAGACTCATCGACGTTGGCTGCAATTAGGGCAGCATCCCACCCAGCCCCAAAGTAGATGTCCTGGAGCAAGGAAATTTATGCTTTGCAGTCTATGGTGGCTTTGAGGACGCCCTCATCGTAGGCCTCTTCGATAGCCTTTGTTAACTTTTCCTTCTCTTTGGCAAGCTTAGTAGCTTGGGCGAGGCGCTCATTAAGTTTTATCGCTTATCAGGCTCGGCCGGACTCCAGATGAGCCACATGCTTTCGAAGGAAAACGATTTCCTTTTCTCGAGCAAGTTGACCCTACTCGTGCTTGCTCACCAGGTGAAGAAGTCTAACGTTCTTGCTATATGCCTTAGCAAGCTCCTTCTTGTGAAGACTACCCACCTCATTGATGTTAAACATGTGTTAAAGCCCCTACAAAAGTAAACATAAGGACTTATAGAAATTTAAAAGCAAATGAATAGTGACAATAAGAAGAAGCGTCTGAAGAAAAGAGGCATACCTAAACAAAGATGGTCGTCGAGCACTGGAAGAGACCCTCCCTATCATCGGTCAAGATGAGCTTCATATCAGTGGGGAGGAGGAGGACCTAAGCTATGCTGATAGCGATATCGAGTCCTTGGTATGGTCCTCGATTTGGATTGGCATTTTATTGGCCTTCAGGATGGGCACCCAGGACATATATCCCTTGAAGATGTTGGTAACCTCCTGGCCAATGTCGGGAGTGACTTTAGCTTTACCCTTGTCCTTGGGTAGTTACTTCTTCTTCTCAGGGGTTCGGTATAGTGGATGATTTGGTCAGCTTGGTCTTGACTAGGGGAATGCAAAATAATCGCATATCCGACCAAACTCGACCAAAAAATAAGGGCTTTGGGTCGGTCTTGTTTTCTTAATGGGTCGAAATGGATACATAAACCATGAACCCAATCCCATTTGGTTTAATTGTTGAATTGACCCAAACCCGACCCGACCAGTGATCCCTCCTAGCTGATAACACTAACTAATGAAAATGGGTCATGAGAAAATTGAGGTGGTGACGTGATTAGTTATATACATGTAGGTCTAGTCCATTTTATATGTGCTTATTTGATTAACCCAATCATAAAAGAAGAAAAAGAAAACGCAAATACCCACAATATATTTCATTTCGTTGATAATATGTAAAAGAATCTAGAAGCATATCTAAACCCACCAACCCTACCAAACTCGGCCGCGAACCCGATTATTTCATTTGAACAATTTAGATGCATTGGCGGTCAAAAATGGATGCATAAATCATGAACCCGATCCCATTCGGTTTAGTTGTTGGATTGACCATAAAATCGGCCCGACCCGACCCACGCCCCCTCCTAGTCTCGACCACTGTTTTCATCTTTTTCTGTATCATATGAGCCTCAATGATGACTTCGACAAGCAATTCTTTGTCTGCAAAGCGATCCGCAACAGCTGGTGCCCCCAAAGACTGGCCCCTCTTTTTTAGAGCAGCGATCATCGAGAAAAAGGCAAGATTGGCAAACTCCAGTCTCTGGGCCATCTCTGTAATGACGTTAAGTTTGTTAGATTCAATTGTGAAGGAAATGGAGACGACTTCTTCGTGACCTAAGGTGGTCGGTTGGTCTCCTGGCTTGTCCCGAAGTTGAAGAGCAGGGGAAGTGATGGAGAACCACTAGCGATGGGCAAGACTGTTAAGATCTTAGTTGATTCATTTTTTAGGGATGACCTCTTTTTCGACTTCCTCTTTTTCTTGGAAGCTTGTGAAGTATCTTCTTCCTCGATAAGCTTAGTGGTGGCGGTCTTCGTTCTTATAAACGAAGTATATGAGGGTTCATACCTAATGAGGACATGAGCGGCACGATCTGAATGACCTCGGTAATCGTAAACCTTTTGGAGGTCGATGAAGTTATATCAGGACATGTTTCTACGACCACCCTTCGCGTTGGCAACAGAATCTACACAATACCGACAAAACAAAGTATCAGTGACCAAACACGGATATAGATGCGAGAAATGAAACAAAGGACGAAGAGAAAGTTACCTGGTCCATGGCCTTCTTTCTAAAGGATCCCAACTTTTTCTCTTCCCCCTCAATGAACTTGGAGTATCATACATGTACATGAAGTCATCGTCGACGTCCTTACCTGAGTGGGGGAGTTCGGTCACCAGCCGTTCCTTGTAGTTTTTGACCCAAAAATAATAACCGCCCATAGTGTGCAGGGACATATTATAGAAACACAAAAGCTCTCAGATACCGATATTAGTACTGATGAGGTAGTTTAGTTTAACAATGTTCATCACTACATGGAAGACGTTAATGGTGACTTGTATGGTGCTCACTCAATAATGGCAGAGCACCCGACAAAGGAGAGGGTGCAGCGGGAACCGAACACCTCCCTCAACGATCACCACCATTGGGATGACGTTATTATTGTCGTCACTATCATTCTTGTCATCAGGCTTGGCCAATTTAAGTACGACATTGTCTAGAATAGAATACCTTTCGGGGAAGGCAGTCGTTGTCATCGACAAATCTACCAAATGATAAATTTACCCATATTTTGGTAGAAAAAGAAAAGAAGTGAAAAACGAGTGGGAAAGAGGCTCAAACGCCCCAAAAACATAGAGGGTGGGGCTGCGAATGAAAGAACTGAGAAGAAAGAAAAATGTTGCAGGCAGAGATTAGCAAAGTGAGGAAATGGAAAGCAACTGAATTGAAAATAATTCTGGATCTCTTGGTCACTGTCGTCAAAACAAATGGATGACCTTCAAAGGTGCTGAGCAGCAAAAGTTTGGGATTTCGCAAGCAAACGAAGGAAACACAAAGGAATCAAAGAGCTTAGAGATGCTAACAATGGTAGAATAGGGAAAATGAGGGGACAACTGCCTGTTTATTGGTACGATCTAGCCTCTAGTGACGAAAACAATACTATAATGACATCGCCCCATCATTATGGCGTCACGACCCCCAGAAACGACACACACCAGCTATACAGACCAATGAGACAATGACACGTGGACATTTTTTTGAAATTCAAAAAGGCACCACAACATGTGTTAGAACCTAACCGTTACTGGACAACAAGTGCTGGAAAGATAAGGCTCGACGATCAGTAAAATTCGTGACGGAGTCAGACATAAAACCCTAACTCTCCCCGGAGGCAATCATGTTCAAAAAATATTGGTGTTAGGGGGCAGTTAGAGGAGGTTAAAATATTAGGCTCGACCATTGTGTTTGGGCCCAAAGACAATGGCCGAGCTCGTGAGATTCATGCTTGGGTCCGACCCAAGAGATTCATGCTTGGGCAAACAACATGGCCATGAGCTTGCCAACTAGCCTATGTTCAGGATACGTGCTCGGGAATATAGCCTGTGTTCGAGCACATACCCTGTCGTCAGGACACGCCCC
>JAULLF010496661.1:0-10666 GCA_035668175.1 Sarracenia flava
ATAAGTTACAATCTATTCCAAATACTCACACTTATGTTACAAATTACAATTACTTTTCTTCTATTTTAGCTATATGGTACAATCTTTATAAAACACTCGCAACTTTTACTGCAAGCTACAATTTATAAGTTGTTAGTTTCAACAATGCCAAACACCGCCAATTATTGACCAATTTCTATATTACCCGAGGTTACTTTTGAACAATACATATGTAACAATTTCATCTTCTACGCCATGTTACATGGATTCGTTACGGACGTTGGGTCACGATATTTATCTTAATTGTCAGATTCAAATTATTCTCATGCTAAGAACACTTGGACACAGAAAAAAATTCATGTGTTTTCGTGTCTTTTATTTTCTAAGATAAATGGTGTTCACCAGATTTTATGTAGCATTTATACATGATTCTATAATAAACTAGAATTACTAAACATAGTACTTAGGTTAATATCAAATTAAAAATGCAAGCACATATCGCATACTTTTATCCAAGTATTGAGTATTTGGCACGAATATTTTATACATTTAAAAGAAATACACTAGTTGTCACATAGCTCCTGCCAGATAGATGTGTTCATTTGGACAACTCAAGACTCCAACCCAAATTTCCGTTTGAGATGGGAATCAAATGAATAAATTTCCATCTTATTTCTCTCTTTAAAATACCTTTTATGTTTACTGACTTAGCATAACCAAAAAGTATTCTTCTATGATTATTGTTGAACTAAGGCCCCGATTCCAAAAACTATGATTGCCTGTTTGACAAAAAAACAAAAAATCTAAGAAAGAAAAAAGTCAAATCAAAATATAAACTCTCAAAATATTTTATTCAAACTCTCACCATATTTAAAATACAATAATATCCATAATTCATAGCTTATTTACTATCACTACCAACTATATAAAATTGTTAATATCAAATATATATGATGGGTATGTTACGAATACTGGGTCTGGCCCGCAATGATAAATGTAACCCAAGCTCAAGTGCGGGCCTATGAAGCAATTGGCCCGTTCGGATAGGTCTCCTAATCAGTCACACTCGTGCACCGATCAGCGACATCCATTGGCTGATCAGTACCTCAAGGGACTGACCAGTGAGATATCGATCATCCCCGACCGATGCTGGTCGGGCAACCATTCAGTGGTACCCATGGCCCACAGGGTTACAATGGAAGATTCAACAAAATATCTTCCCTATGGTTCACAAAATACGTGTCACTCCACAAGACAACATTCCTAAGTCGTTACCCATAGCAATATTCTCTTCTATAATCACGTGGTCAGAATGGCCACGTGTCGACCAATAAGATAACTTCCCCAATATTCTCGTAGAAGATATCCTCTCTGGCAATCACGAATCCGAATGGGCCACGTGTCAAACCCTCCGATGATACATATAAATAGATAGTCACGAGGGAACGAGATATGCATTCTAAAAATCCTAGCCATGATCTTTTTCAATTCTCCCTTACTGACCATATACTGCAACTATTGACTTAACCGTCGGAGAGGGCTTGCCGAAAACACCTCCGACAACCCTGTCTAACGTGTTTTGCTTCCTTGCAGCCTTAGATCGTTCTTGGACGGACTAAACGGGACTCAAACACTATCATTTGGTACCATTTGTGGAAACTTTTTCTTTCATCTTGTAGTGTTGAATCACCTAATGGTTCGTACAATATCAATGGCTGACGAGAACAACCCCACTAACCAGGCCAATGGAGACTCGCAAGTGTTGCCACCACCCAACCTCATGCAGCAGCAACTCCAACAACTCACACAAGGAATTTTCCAGTTGGTTTAGCAGATTCAGGAACTCCTACAACAGATCCGGACATAGACGAAGTCCAAGGAACAATCTCACAACGACCAATAGCCCCGTGGAAACTAGGGTCGACAGGAGGCACTGGGAAATCCCTGAGAAGGAGTTGAAGGAAACATCTAGAAGGGCAGGGCAGGGGTAGGGACCGATAACCCCGAGCACCTATGAGAAATCGAAGAAGAAATAGCTAGCAAAATTAACCTGGAATCTCACCCTCATCTCATGGAAACCTCCTTGGTAACTGGTTAGCGAAGGAACCAGAACCATCCGAGGTCCATATTGTCGTCAACGAACAACTGCGAGAGGTGACAGCACAAATAAACGACATGATGCTGGCCATAAAGGGTAAGACACCATCCCTCGCGGATGATTGGGCGCACAAGTCGGGATCTCCATTCATGACCACTATAATGGAGACCTCGTTGCCCCAAAAGTTCAAAATGTCCCAAGTCAACCTATTCCACTAGACCACAAATCCCTTGGACCACCTCGACACGTACATGTCAATGATGTATCTCCATGCTATTCCTGAAGAGATAATGTGTCAGGCCTTCTCTACCACCCTTAGGGGTCCTACACGAGTATGGTTTGCCAAAATAAAGTCTGAGTCTATCGATTCATTTGGATAACTAAGCAAAATGTTCGTGAGCCACTTCATCGCAGCACCAAGGCAAAGGAAGCCCGTAACTTCATTACTCAACATTAAGAAAGCAGGGGGGAGACCATCCAAGCTTACGTCAACCGGTTTAATCAGGAGGCCCTACAGGTGGATGGTGGAGACGAAAAAAAATAGTAATGACTGCCTTCGTTGGTGGTTTATTGCTGTCCTGATCCTTTTTTTTCCCTGTCCAAGTCACCCCCGAAAAATATGACAGAGTTGATGCTCAAGGCCCAGAAGCATATGAAGGCCGAAGACGCCATGGAATCGAGGCGCTCTAAAGCACCGGAGGAAATGCATAAGCCAGACAAGAGGCAAAAGGACCAGGAATAGAAGCCTACCAAGAAATACGTTGATCAAGAAAAGGGGAAGGGGATTGAACAGCGGTACAGGCGTCCCCATGAGCCTTCAGGAGCTACACCGCCCTTAATTCATCCTCTGAACAGGTCATGCTTTATATCAAGCGAGGCCCCGCCTTGGCCTGAGAAGTTAAAAACGCCCCCCACGAAACGTTCTAGAAACAGGTACTGTTAGTTCCACAAAGATCATGGGCACGACACGAAAGACTACTTCGACATGAAGGAACAGATAGAGAAACTGGTCAGGGAGGGAAAGTTAGATCGTTTCTTAGCTGAGCAACAGAGACCAGAAGCCGACCAACCACCACGACACGACCAACAACCTTGCAATCAACGGAAACATGACCGAGATGACCAAAATCAACAGTAAGGGGGGGCCCCATCCCGAGATTAGAACCATATCAGGACGATTCACGGGAGGCGGTTCCACAAGGTCAGCCAGGAGGGTACACGCTAAGAGGTTAAGGAATGACCAAGAGGGATCGAGTGACCAACATGCCTGTTCAGGAGACGGAAGAAAACGAGAACACACTATCTCCTTCTCTGAGGAGGATGGCCAATCAGTGCGGCACCCACACGATGACCTGCTGGTCATTAGTGTACTGATTAGCAACCATGTGGTCAGAAGGGTGTTGGTCGACACGGGTAGCTCGGCTGACATCCTCTTTGCTAGCGCGTTTGATTAGACAAGGATTGGATGTGACAAGTTGCAGCAATTAAACACTCCCCTTGTGGGCTTTTCAGGGGAGAAAGTATATCCCCTAGGCACCATCCAACTACTCGTCACATTGGGAGATGGACACGTCAAAGCTCCGGGCATGTTGGTATTCTTGGTTGTTGATATCCCATCGGCTTACAATGATATCCTTGGAATGACGACCCTAAACCAGTTATGAGCAGTAGCATCGACGTATCATCTAATGGTCAAGTTCCTTGGAGACTAGGGAATCGACTACATAAAGGGGGACCAAATATCTGCTAGAGAATTCTATGTTACCTCCCTTAAAGGGAACGGTAGTAAGGAGATCATGACCATTGAGAAGATGGAGCAGCGTCCTAACCACTTCCAAGAACACCCCGAACTGGTAAAGGAATTGGCGGAGATTAGCATAGACCTAGCCAGACCCAAGAGACACATGAAAATTGGCTCCTGATTGACCAGTCCCCTGAGGGAGTGTTTAGTCAAATTATCTTCTCTCACAAAGAAGTCTTTGCACAGAGTAACAAAGAAATGCTTAGCATTGATCCGACCATTATGGTTCACCACCTAAATGTAAATCCAAAGGCAAGGCTGGTCAAGCAGAAACGAAGAGTCTTTTCCCAGAAAATACATGAAGTTATAATTGAAAAGGTAAGCAAGCTCAAGTTGACTGGGTTCATCAAGGAAGTGACATACCCCGAGTGGCTCACCAATGTGGTTCTGGTAAAGAAGGCGAACGAGAAGTGGAGAATTTACATAGACTGTTGGGAAATTAGAAAAAGTTTACTGACCGGTGACCTGACCGTAAAAAATGTCGCGTGCAACTTTTCATGAAAACGATTAGTGTAACATCCCAACCTATTCCAATAAATAATCTAATAAGGAATATCCGAAAATGGGATCTCATGCGAAATATTTATTTCTTTAAAACATTGATTTAAGAAAAATAAAGATATTTCTCTTTTCAAGAAATTTTGAGAAAAGGTTGGAAAATATTCTAACTCTTGAAATTTTTAGAAATTTCGGTAGAGTTTCCCCTGTTTTTGGACTAAACTCAAATGGGCACAACTTGTAAACAATGTACCTGGACAATTTATATGTCAACAATCCGCATACGCAAAGCACTAACTCGTCATCATTACTAACGACGGTACAACGTCATCCTAACCACTAAAGGTATCATTCAAGGTGAGGTGATTCTCAAAAGGTCTATAACCTCAAAGGCAACCATCAACTGTCCACCTACAGGGTTCGGACAAACCATCAAAAGTATCTATACCATATCATGATTACTACGTACCGACGAGGTCAAAACTCACTAACTCGTCATCAACCCTCACAACTAACGCAATGCACTCAATCTCAAACAAAGACAAAACTTAACCATATGTTTCTAAAACAACACACAAGCTTGGAACAGGGTGCAAACAACGACGTAACGTCAACACAGCCACTAAGGCACCTCTAAAAAGAACTCTCAAACAAGGAGTCTATCCCATCAGGGTCACATCACATCATCACACTCCCATCCACTATGGTCCCATCCGTGTTCCATCGTGTAAAGCGCTTCCGTTCGTACACACTCGGTAGTACACAGCCCACAACGCAACAACAAGGCACGAGAACGCATGGCTCACGACATAGCACGGCTCATGACGTGCGAACATCACATCAACACAAACATCTCGGGTAACCACCTAACTCATAGGTCTACCCACTCTTAGATACTCCTCCCTATCCTACTCCCCCGGGTAAGATAGCTAAGGTCTAGGTAACAACAAACCTATCACAACACATGCTAACATCTATGTACATAAGCACATAAAAACTACAATACATCATCACATACCGAGGAGGCTAATCGGAGTGATACCTCAATCCGAACAACTCGCTTGGATTTGTAATTAGAATGAGTGTTCATGACGCACCCTCCTAATCAGACTCCTAAGGTAGTTAACCGGACGCCAAAGGCAAGAGATATCATACTCAAAGTCCTACCTCCATGCTCACGTAATCACATAACCACATAGCATGCGCAAGTCGATTCTCATCACTAGATGAGCATACAAACACACTCATATCATGAATGCAACATGCAACTCTCTCGGAATAACACATGACCCTTCCCACGGTCCTAAGGTATTCTAACCTAGAGCTCTGATACCAACTGTAACGTCCTGACCTAAATCAATAAAGAATCTAATAAGGAATATCTAATAACCGAGTCTCATGCCGAATGTTTACTTCCTTAAAACACCGATTTAAGAGAAACAAGGATATTTCCCTTTTTCAAGATATCTTTAAGAAAATGTTAGAAAATATTCTAACTTTAGAAATTTTTAGAAATTTCGACAGAGTTTTCCCTATTTTTGGACCTTTCCGAAACGGACAATGGCATGTAAACAAACACCTGGACATTTTATATAGCAACAATCCGCATACGCGGCAAACTTAGACTATTCTAAGGTATATCAAGCTGATTACCTACGCAACTAAACTATACTACTCTAAACAATAATAAGGTCGTTCCACGGCATCTCCTAAACTATTTCAACTCAATAAATAAAAATATAAATTATTTACCCGACGGTATCTCACATGCATGCATAATATGAAATTGGCCTTATGGCCGTACAGTTATCCAATTACCAAGCGAAAAAATAAATTAGTATGCATGTCTCCGGATGGTATGGCAATGACTGAAGTGATGGTGATAGATGCAATACACAGTATCAAGCTTTCACATTATTGTCCTTATCCACCATCTTTAGCAACTCAACCTAAAAAATTTAACAAACGAGCTGAGCCCAAGTAGTAGGATAATAGACAAAATAAACTACATCATGATATGTAAGGTTGGCATATGATAAGTATAGATTTTAGTCGTAAAAGTAACATAATGTCTTTGTCCTTAAAAAATAGGTATCAGATGCCTGTTTTCATATGAAAGAAATTAACTGCATTACTGGTAAAACATTTTGTCATAAGGCAATAACCATATGCAAGTCTCATGTGAGAAAATATGTGTCACATAAATTTTCTATCCAAAATCATTATTATCATTTACTTAATTTAACAGTAATCACTTGTGAACTTATGTTCACAATTTCCTTACCTAAACTCAATCAATGCAACACTTTTACAAACCCGAGGGTTTGAAGGCATAGCCGACCCTTTTCATATCCTATGCGACACGTCACAAACCGATGCAACAGTTTTACAACCCGTAGGTTGAGGGCATGACCGACCCGTCAACAAGCGATGGCCCATCAACAAAGCGATGCAACTATTTTACAACCCGAAGGTTGAGGGCAAGGCCGGCCCGTCAACGATGCAACTATTTTACAACCCGAAGGTTGAGGGCAAGGCCGGCCCGTCAAAATCTCATAGTCAATTCAGAATCCCATCACAAGACATCTAACAATACAGTCACACAAGGGTAGGATTGAATTGGCTTAGAGATTCACGATCATCACATGACCGAGACAACACCATGTATCGTAAAGTAGACGTGCTAAGTCCCATACCTTAGCTCGTAAACCTTACGCGTACATAGACACGCCACAATCAAATCCACAAACAATATAGATTACAACGATCTTACAAATGAGCTATCAATACCAATTCATAAGTATAATTGCAATACATGTATCAGTAACATCAACAACAAGAATATGCCAGAGCATATGATAGCCCTAAAGTTCAATAATGTATTATATAACCCAACATGTGGTATAACAACATTTTTAGTTATTTTTAACTTGCCTTAGGGTACAAACACCTAATTGGAAAACCCTATTAATTTCCATCAACCCGGCAATTCTCCCAAAATCAACCTGATACCCATAACATGTCTAATTCGTACCACATGATACTTTCTATGTCAATTTCACCTAATTAACACCAATCGCCCAAAATTATCTCGATTCGCCTAAAACCCCCAACTCTATACGCATATCTCGAATTCGAACCCTGATTTGCCCAAAACTTAAATTGATTAAGTATACATCATTCTAGCAAACAAGGATAATCATAACAAGACTAAATTTTACTTTTCACGCATCAATTTTATGATCCTAAAATCAAGATTCAACAATAGCCCACGTAAGGGGTTTTGGCAATCACGTTAGGATCAAATGCAAGGTTTTAAGAAAAGCTACAATCCATATCAATGAGTGAATTTATAAGGTCTAGAATCCTACCTCGTAATCGAAACGACACCAGGAAACAAGTCCACTTTGTAGCCGCTCCAAGCCAGCTCCAGAAATAGCCTCGAGCTTAGACGGAGAAATTCGAAGAAAACAAGCCGATCGGGATCCAAATCGAATAACAAAACTCGCGGAACCACCGCGTCCTTCTCCCCCTGTTTTGGCCACAGTTCGCAGTCACTCTCTCCTATCTCTCGCCGGCGACGGCGGCATCGGAGGTGCGCCGAAGGTCGGCGGTGGTGGTTGCACCGGTGGTCGGTGGTGGCTTCTTCTCTTTCCTCCGTCTCTCCGATGCTCTCTCTCTCCGTGCCCCTGTTTCGGCATTTTGCTTCAAACCGAAGCTTCTGGACACGCGATGTGCGTGTTTGGCTATTGCCTTTGTTTTATTTTTATTTTTTATTTTATTTATTTATTATTATTATTATTATTATTTTTGGAAGTTCTAGAAAAATAATCCCATATCATAAATACTAGCCTTTCTCTTTTTAAACAAAAATTTTAAATTTTTTTAGCCAAATATCCGGGTATAAAAGGATTATTTAAAATTCCCTTATTGACTTTTAAATAAATTTTAAATAAAACGGCTCAAGCCGTTACAACCTCCCCCACTTAGGAGATTTCGTCCTCGAAATCACGACATCTCCCCCGCTTAGGTCCGAAGCTCCTCTCTACAGACGACCTTGTCATACTTAAACAAAGTATTCGTTATAACACAGGCACACGGATTCATAGCTGCTGCACACCTTGTAAGAGTCCCATAACCAACTTAAAAGTGATCGCATACCTAACCTACTAAAAAGAGTTCTACGTATACTGATACCATATCACAGCTTCAATTTCTCTTTGGATAAGCTCACATAGACACTAAGATCGATAACCCTTTATGCATGTGATCTCGCGACATCACGAACCAAAGAACGAGATCACAAAAAGCAACGATGAGATTACCTCTGATACTACCACTCACCATTTGTTTGCCCTCAAGGTACCGACGCTTTCAGGTTATCATGTCAACCACATGACCCAAAACTCCGCATAACTTCATTGGTAGCACTACAATGCTAACTTAACCAAGACTCCTTAGACATCCCTGCCAGGACATCAATCTTACGTAAAGGATCCTCGTGACTTAATTCTGACAATCACAGAAGTTGCGACTATTCACACTGTGACAAATTCGCAAACTAAAATTATCAAAACTGATCCCAACATAACCATTCATAGAAATCAACGGAGGCTAGTGTCAGCACACAGATGACTAGTGTCGACACCACAAGTGGCATGAGTCGATGCAACCAAGGCTAACCTCAACCAGCACCAACGTGATCAACTTACACTACTATCTTCAAATTCCCACATCAACACGCGTACTACATCACCAGGAGGAATAATAGCTCGAACGTCAACACCAAATAATCAATCGGACTTACTACTAAGCCAACTCCGTCCAAGATAACTCACAAAGAATCTACACAGGGCTCGAAACTCCCAGTGTGTCTCAAAGGAAACCTTACGTGAGGAACTCTTCTCAATCAGCCTCTAGGGATACAACAATCTAACCCTCTCGAGGTCACGAACCTACAACCACTTACTACTTGCACTCTCACGTAAGATCATCGACCAACTCAAGGGTTGTTTCCACAAACACAATCTACACCTTCACACTCGGAAGGTGGAACGACCGGCCTACATAAGAGACCAGGAGAAAACATACTCACATCATCAGGCTAACTTCTACTCACAATCATTACCGAGCCATTGAGTTATAGGTTTACAAAGATCCCAGGTCCAACAGGGTTTAAGAATGATTAATAGTCATTGCCAAACAACTCCTTACTCACCAATCATCACTTAACAACTAGCAAGCATCCCTATGCCTCGCTTTACAAAGTCTCTATTCATCTGCGACACCCAAAGCCTATACCAATATCAAACCCCAAAGGAGTGTTTCTTGAACACATTGACGACTATAAAGTCGCTCATACCATACAGGTGCTCAACACTAGCCAGTGGTTAACCAAAGGTGAGCACAATATTTTGTGCTGACTCCTAAAAAGGTATGAAGAATACTACAACTTGACAATTCTACCATATGGCTTGAGTTCATCACGAACTCCTAACAACCCCCATCCCAGATAAATCTTCTAAAGAATTCTCATAACTCTGAGCGAAGAAGAAATTGTACTATCTACGTGCCTCTGCACTTACATGGAGAGAAGCTCCTAGTTCGGCAGCAATCTCGCTAACCACATCATTGATACTTCCTCAAACTTTACCTCCTGATACAGGTTAAAAGATCTCTGACGCCTTATATCGTCAGAGTCCAAACCCGTAATTACAACTATTAATCATACCGCTGGAGTATGATTCACAACTATTAACCATCCTTTCAGGACATCATTGGCAACGTCGTTATCGTCCTCAAACGGACATGTCCTTTGAACATGTACTTTCGGTACCACATGTTGATCCCAAACCGGATACCGGTGATGTCACAACGTCATTCTACTCCCTCGGGGCATCTCACCTTCAAAAGAAACTTCCTAACAAAGCATTTACCCTAAGGGTTCACATCTCGTCATCCTCGCACTCCCCCACTTAATTCTCATCCACCTTTCGTTGTGTAAAGCACTCCCGTTCACGCGCACCTATCCATACACGGTTCACAACGCAAAACAAGGCACGAAGACGTATGACTCACGATGTGCGAACCACTATATCTGTGCAAATCATCCCAAGTAACTACCTAACTCATAGGTCTACCCATTCTCACATACTCCTCTCTATCCTACTCCCTTGAGTAAGATAGCAAAAGTCAAGGGAATAACGACCCTATCACAGCGCATGTTAATATCTATGCACATAAGCACATAAGCACAACAATACATCATCACATACCGAGGAGGCTTCTTC